>PVIA01010262.1:0-52804 GCA_004024845.1 Tonatia bakeri | reverse complement strand
AAAAATTTCTAATCATATTATGCTTTTTAAACAGTTTTGAAAAATATATTTCTAATATATCATATACATACTTCCTTTTATTTTTTCCTGGAAATGTAATAATTTACATTGGGATGGCATATTTATTATTTCATATAATTGTAATAATCTCTTCTTTCTCATATACATTACATCTCATTGAGAATCATTTCCTTTAATCTTCTTGTTTTACATTCTTTTTGCAACATAAGGGGTAAAGGCAATAATGTTGCCATAAGTACACCAGCCATGCTGTAAAATCAGATAAATCGACTGTGCTAAAGCAAAATGGTCAGCTGGGAGGCAATTCCACCATACAATAGCTTTTAATATATTTCACTAGCTGATGTCTAAAAGTTCAAGTTTGGTGTATAAAGGAAGTTTTATAGAATCAGTTCAACTGTGGACTGTGTAAAATTTCATTGTAAAGGTGGACAACTGGGAAAAATTTAACTCATATCATGATATAAAAGTAATGGTGGCCCAGTCAAGCCCAAGCTCTCAGTTAGCAGTTTTCAAACTTCGACATGTATGGAATGCCCTGGATGTTTCTACTAAAACTCCAGACCCCTCAGTCCCAACCCAGATAATCTGATTCCACAGTTCAGAAGTAGCCCAAGACACAGCATTACTAATAAGCACCTCAGGTAGTTCTGGTGTAGCCAGGCCGAAGACTACACCTTGAAAAATGCTTCTCTAAGTGAAGAAAAGCATCATGGTACCCCATACTTTCACATGGCCATTAGCCAAAATTTTTTAATCCTCACACAAGATATGTTTATTGATTTTAGAGAGAGAGGAATGGGGTAGAGAAGAAAGGAATATTGATAATTTGTCTCTTATACATGCCCTGGCCAGGGATTGAACCTGCAGCTGAGGTATGTGCTCTGACCAAGAATTGAATCCACAACCTTTTGTTGTGTGGGGCAATGCTGCAACCAACTGAACCACCCACCAGAGCTAACCAATTTTGTTTTAGAAATATATCCACTTTCTTGCTGCATTATTTTTTTGAAATTTTCAAGATTATTAATGTGATGAGAAGACTTTAGTTTCTTTTTCATAACTAACTGAAACCATCATCAAGAAGCTGCACTTCATTTTTGCCTCCTTCATCTTTCTGAAATGAGGCGCATGATTAATTTGCTGTCACAGCCATTTTTGGAGAGTGCAGATAATAAGAATTTGTCTAGCATTGACTTTTAAGCCTCAGGCTGTTCAGTATCAACATATAACTAAAACTTCAATTACTCTGTCAGAAAATATTGCTCTATTCCAAGGAAAATACCATAATGGCAGTTTCAAAAGATAAATTTTATGTAAGGCTGAGAAAACTACTGAATTTAAAGTATGGGTAAATCTTCTCTTGGCAAAAAACAGAAAAACTATTTCAAGGTCAATGTTAAGCAAAGGTTCTGCCTAGCTATAAGTTTTGATATAGTTAGTATAACTCCACATGAGCAACATTATAATTAAAAATTATTTTCCAAGACATGTGAAAAGATCAAATTAAATTATCCTTATGGTGCTTGTGTATGTATACTAATTTCTTTCCATGTAATTTGTATCCATGGTTTTCTTTTTAGTATTATTTAATTTAGCATATGAACTACACACCAAAAAAAAGTTAAAAATTTATAATTGAATACAGACTACTATTGGAAGTTGAATGTGAAATTTGAATTAGACAACATACAACTAAAACCTTCTAGCAAACCATGTTTTTATACCATATACTCCAAATAAACTGTTAGACTTCTTTTGATTGTATTAAGTAAATGAGCTATTAAGAACTATTCTGAGCTATTAATGATTTTTTATGATATAGTATATGTATCTAAATATTTTGTATGTCCTCAGTTCACAGAGATATTAGGAAAAAATTAAATACCAGTAAAAAAATTCTATTCAGATAATCCACAAATAAAGGAACATTAAGATAAAAAATATGACAATGTTACATGATATTATATATTAGAGTGAAATTTTCACATGGAAATTGATAAGATGCTCTTTTTGAAGTAGCTTAAAGGAAAGAAAATTTTATTTTTCATCGTGAGCAGTTCAGTTGTTTTGCTTTTTTTTTTTTTCATCAGAGATTACAGGCTGACTCATCTCATGGAAAAGATGTTTGCAGTATCGCTGTAGCCTGTACCTTATTCTGTCACGCACCAGAGCAGACAAGATAGATGCTGTCTTCACACACACACACACACACACACGCACTCACACACACAGTCAATAAAAAGCTGGCATAAAGCAGGTCAGGAGCCCTCCCTGAAAATAATCCCTCTTCCTAGGGGACTTACTGACTGGCTTAGCTCCAGTCACAGTGGGACCTTGATGCTGGTTTGGTGTCAACTCTGCCAGAGACATTCAGTACAGAGTAGGAAGAATGCCTCCCTCAAAGGAAAATCAGGGTTTCTTTTGATGACAAAGGGGAAACAGCAACTAGTAGATAGAAAGAAAAAAAAAAAAACAGATGTTCATCCCATCCAAAACTGTGGTATATATCATTTATATCCTATTAATGATAAAGTAGATTTATAGGGTAACTATATAAGCAAGTGCAGGGATTACAGAGTAGTTCACACTGTTCCATTTTGATCAGGGCTAGAAATGTCAGCTTTGAATGTCTTTAGCATTCTTTTGCTTTACACTTAGAAAAAGGGTCTAATTTTTAACAAGCACCACAGCTGCCTATTACAGAAATAGAGACTAAGATGAGGGATATGTAGGAAGACAGACAGACAGACAGACAGACAGACAGACATTGACTGACTTCCCTGTGCACACCAAACTCATGTTTTTTGGTCATGCATCACCCATGCTTATCTGGGATTTATAAAACAGGATGAAATTATCAGATATCAACCCAATAAGTTTAGTATTTCCTTTCCAAGGTTAACATTGAATTTAGATAGCTAAGTCAGTAATGACATTGAGACAAGTGTAGAAATTAAGTCACCACTTTCTTATGAAAACTAAGAAAGAAATTTAATCTGAATATTTACATTTGAAAAGAAAAGATAAAACCAGATACATCTAAGTATATGTAGAATTAAATTAGACACGTTAATAGTCTTCCAGGAAGTGATTAAAAGATCACCACACCAACACAATGGTGACTAAAATAATCAGTCCTCATATTAATAGACTGTTACTCAATATATAATATATAATAATCATTTTAGCCATCATGATCATAGATTGTTAAGTATAACTTATTTAAAAATGAAGTTGACAAATCATCTAGTTTAACTTATTATTTGATAAATGAGTCAGTGAAAGTACAGAGAAACTAACTGATGTGTTCAAGGTCATGGACTTAACTGAAATTATAATAAAACTGGATTCATATGAAGATAAGTGGTCTTTGCTTCTTTTAAATTATTTGTAGTAGAATAATGTTCTATGCTGATCAATAATTGTCATCTGCTATGTTCTTACTATCTTCAAACCTGGATCAAAATATAATAGTACCCGAACATAATCCTAAGTAGGTCATAAACATAGAGACAGATGCTAAAATGATATGTAGAAAGTTTAGAAAGACATTATCCTTCCAGGTTTTGGTTTACTGTACAAACCCTGCCATTTGTGCTGTGTTATTTCATTATAATTAAATGGAAAAGTAACCAGCATGCCAGTGGTTTTAATTTTAATACTTGAAGCTGAAGGTTCTTCTCAGTTGCAGAGTACTTTAAAAATAATGAGTTGTGCCTAATATAATGTTAGATTACATAAGAGTACATGCCTTCTGTCCAAATTTTTCAATCTGTTCCCAAGAGCTAGAAACTAACCAACTCTTATTAATCATGTTCTTAATTATTACATGGTCAACACTGCAGGAGATTGAGTGATTACAGAAAAAGACAGGGATGGTTTCACAAAGCTTTAACAATTAGACAAATGATATAGACAAGCTCTTTGAAAAGAAGACAAACTAGCACAAAGTAAACACTGTTTGTGTAATTTGAATGCATGTGCATAAGTGTTTTGAGAAAAATAAAGTAAGACAGTTGTAATCAATTGTATTTATCCATACATCTTATATCCATTCTCTCGTGTTTTTCTTCTGCTGCAAGTCAGTGATTGTCAAGTTGTGGTCTGTGGTTTCGCAGGAATCTCTGATACTTTTCTAGGGAGTCTGGAGGTCAAAATAATTTTTTGAGGTATAACTGACATATAACATTATATTAGTTTCAGGTGTAAAGAATAATGATTCAATATTTGTACAGATTGAAAAAAGTTCACCACAATAAATCTAGTTTACATCTGTCCCCACACATAGTTACAAAAATGTTCTTTCTTGTTATGGGACTTTTAAGGTATACCTGTTAGCAACTTTCAAATATACAATATAGTATTTTTAACTATAGTCTCCATGTTGCACATTGCATCACCATGACTTATTTTATAACTGGAAATTTTTATCTTTTGACCCCCTCCACCAACATTGTCCACCTCTCAGCCCCTACTTTTGCCAACTCCCAATCTATTCTCTGTATCTATGAATTTTATTTGTTGTTGTTAGATTCCACAAATAAGTGAGATCATATGATACTGATACTTGTCTTTCTCTGACTTATTTCACTTAGTATAATGCCATCAAGGTCTATCAATGATGTTGTAAATGGCAAGATTTCATTCTCTTTTTATGGCTGCATAGTGTTCCACTGTGAGTGAGTGAGTGAGTGTGTGTGTGTGTGTAATTATAGCTTCTTTATTCATTCATCTATCAATGGACACTTAGATTGTTTTCACATCTTGGCTATTGTAAGCTCACTATTAAACTTTGTCTGATGTTCAGCATATTTGTAAAGATAAACACCCCTCAAGCTTTCCAATGCCTTTGGTCAAATTCCAGCATGCTGGAAGAACTGGTCCTGTCCAGTTGGTATAGCCTTGTAGTTGCTTTGGTGAGAGTATTTACTGACCTCATTTGGTCAAAGTCAGAAGTCTCACCCTGCTAGTTATTTTTAAATGGCTTCTTCTAGGTTATCTTTTAAACATTGAAGAAATTATCAAGTATGTCCAGTTCATTGCTATGTTAATTGTATCACTGCATATAATCACTATATGCTGATTTTATGTTTAGTGCTGATCCTGATAAGGCATGTTTGAGTACTGAGAGGGGTATTGTGAGGCACGCACCTGGCATGTCCTCTCTAGGGAGCATTGTAAGAGGTGCCCTATACTTCAGAGTACACTTAAGGTATATTATATTATGGTCTGAATATGTTAGTACATTAGGTCAGAGACAACTGAAGGGAGTTCGTAATAACAATAAAACTTATAAGGGGACTGAGACAGGAATTTTGAAAGGAAATTTGGCTGAGTTGCATTAACTAAGATATGAATGGAGGAAATTATAATTCAATTTAATAAGTAAAGTAGAGGTTTCAAAATCAGGACACCCATTTCTCTCGTGCTATCATGTGAAAAATACAACTTGACAGTTTGAGTATATACTGTTGATGTGTCTAGCCAGCATCAATCCACTCTTGAAATACTGAAACTCACGTATCACATACCTGCAGATCTTCCACACATAACGCTATAAGAAGAATAAAAATGTACTACTGTTAGAAACTCTATTTTGAGAATGAGGGAGTATTTCAGATCTAGATTTCCCAATAGAAAGAGTAAAAGATTGCTTCATGAAAATGTCATATAAGGTTATGTTAGGACTCATAGGTTTTATTTAGAAAAAAAGAGTGTTCATACAGATCTTTCTAAATCAAAGCTAGGCTATGCCACATCCTCTATCTCATAGAGCCCTCTTTATGGAATTTATTGAATATTCTCCTGACCCCATTAATCAGGCTCATACTGTACCTTGATCCTCATCTATTTTCCAGGTTTCCTCTAAACCCTAATGATTTAGAGATGACAGTGGAAACTCTCCACACCACTGTGTTCTAAAGCAACTGAGAACAGACAATGGTTCGATGATTGTTTTCACCACAGAAACAACAGTGAAATGGAGGCTGTAGCTTGAAGCTGAACTTGAGAAGTTTCTTTTACTTTCTTTTTCTGCATTAAATTGATGAAACCACCCTGCAAGGGGGGAACGGAACAACTAGATGGATACAGACCCTGTTTATTCCCAACTATGAAAGAAGCCTTAGTCTAGGCTACCTAGCAAAGGGGGTGCATCATCAGAGGAATGCAAGAAGTAATTACAAGTAGCATGAGCAAGAGGAGTGAGAGTTAGAACAAAAGCAGGGGAATAGAGAGACAGAGATGGGGCAAGGTAGATGGTAGGTAGGTAGGTAGGTAGATGGATAGAAAGGGAGGGAGGGAGGGAAGGAAGGAGGAGAGGGGAGGAGATGGGAGGAGAGAGAAGGAGACATCTTGGACCATACCAAACTGTGACTGTGAACACATTATACAAGCAGAAATATTGTAACAGTAGACATGATAGGAATCAGTGCATCAAGAAATTCTCCAATATATTTACTTTCTCTTGGAGATGGGTAGAAATTACACCCATTTGCTCATGAGGAACTAAACAACTTTTCTCTCTTTTCAAGGGTCTGGGCAAAGGTCTACTGCTTCAGAGAAAGGTACAGAAGCAAAATCCATCTATCTCCGAGTGAAAGGAAGAAAAACTCTTGGCTTGGGATCCTGCAGAAGTTTCCTATTACTGAAGGACGAGCTAATATTTTCTTCCAACCAAGATGCATCATTCATATAAGATATAGATACCATTACATAATGGTTTCAGGATGGCTTACACAGCTTGACCCTTGAGGCCCAGGTTCACAGCATCTGTCTGAGACTGAGGCTCGACCAAAAGAATGGAGATCGCCCTGAGCCCACTATGACCTTAGCATGTAGTAAAAAGTGACAAGAATTTACAGCTAGGGTCCAGGCAAGACTTAGGAGAGAGCTACTCTGTGTGACTAAGGCATGAAGGGACTACTAATGTTACAGAGCAGAAACATTTGAGAAAAGCCCTCTAGCTCCACAGATACCACAACAGGCAGAAGGGAACAGTGGCTCACCACTGGAAGAATTTAAAGTCTGAGGAAATGATAGCAACAAAACCGCAATCCATCACAAGCCTCAAATAGATTGATTCAATGCCTCAAGGTAGTGGCCTGATTGAAGAGGCATTTCTATATGAAGACTGATGAAAAACAAACATAAAAATAAGAATTAATTCTTTATTCTGTAAAATTTCTAAGGTACTCAGAGAAGGTGAAATATGTTTTAAATTCCTTTCAGGTAGACAGAGTCATTCTGATGAGTATTTTCATAACAGAAATGTTAATTACATATACTAAATTTTTTAAAGTATCTGTAGTATATTGTTTGCTGACCAATATTTTTTTCTCTGTTTTTACAGTAACTTTGAAGTGTGGTTTTTGTTTCTTGGAGTAATCCTATCACATAATCTATGCAAATTCTTAAAAGTGTTCCTGGAATAGGGTAAGGTTTCAATAAATGGTAGATACCTACCCTATCAATTACTCTTGATTATATCTTATATTTATACAATGTATTGATTGTATATGATTATGTCAAATTCTATATGGACAACACTCCATCCATTTTTATCATTGTTGTATCCCCAGCATCTAACACAGTACCTTACACATACAGAGCCATCAACTGCAAGGGACAAATGCACGAATGAATAAGTATACTGACGATAACAAAATCTCAACAATGATTGATCTTGCCACTTAATTTTGAGTGTCATAACATCTCAATACAGTTTTCTTAGTACAAAACTGGGTAAATCATCTTAAATTCCCAGTACAATATGAAATCAGTAATAAATACACAGAGCTTTGCATAGCATCTCTATGTTATGTTAAAATTATATGACTTGGGATTCCTGCTTTTGACCAGATGCTGTAGCCACCTTTTTCCCAGGTCCTCCCCAATACAACTAAAAATCACTGGACATACAACAAATGCTCAGGAAGTCTCTCAAAGGTAGAGAGAACTAGGTAGTCTGCCCAGGGACTGCAGGGTGTAAGAAACAAATCGGTAGTGAGTTCCTTGGCTTCTGTTTTATTGTCTTCCGTATACACAGGACAAAGCACTGCACAACATCAGTTCAACCTGGACCTTCCAACTGCACAGAAACAAAATTCTCTGGAAAAAAGATTTCTCTCTTGCCAAAGGACCAAAAGCAAACATCTTTTTGACAATACCCACCCTACTCCAACAAAATATCAACAGAAAAACAACCCCTCTTCTTGATAAAAGAAAAAAATCTTCAAGATCTAAGGGTAGGCAAAGAATTCTTAGGTCTGACACAAAAGAACACCATCCAAAAATGAAAAAATAATGATACCCTGGGCTTATGAAATTAAAACATCGGCTTTGTGAAAGACCCTCCAAAGAGGATGAAAAAAACAAGACATGATGTGGTAGAAAATGTTTGCAGGCCACATATCCAACAGAGGACTAGTGTCCGGAGTACATAGAGACCTCTCAAAACTCATTTAAGAAACATTCAATTCACTTAGAAAATGGGCAACAGCTTTTTGGTGAACAGATGTTTCACCAAAAAGAAGGCACAGATGAACAATAAGCACATGAACAGGTATTCCACATCATTAGGCATTAGGGAAATACAAATCAAAACTTCTCTCGTAGTGAGTATATTCAAATCTTTTGACCATTTTTTTTATTCAGTGTTCTGTTTCTTTATGTTTGCATTGTGAGAGTTTTGGGAGAGGTCTTGTTTGTTTTGTTTTCTAATCTGAAAACAATACCTTGACCATATTTTTGCAACTATTTTCTCTCTATGGCTTGTCTTTTCATTTACTTTAGTGTCTATTGAAGGACAGAAGTGTTTAAAACTTCTATAGTCTGATTTATCATTTTTCTTCATAAATTATTTTTTGAAGTTGTATTTTGAGAAATCTTGACCAAATGCAGTATCACAAGGATTTTTTCTATGTTTTGTTATAGATTTTCCATAGTTTGAGTCTTATAGTAAGTCTATTTTGTAGATTATGTGAGAAATGAATCATAGTCCATTCTTAAAACATATTTGTTTATTTCAGCATATGTGTGAAAGAATCATTGAGAGGTTTTATTCAAGAGCATTTAACTCCCTTCCCCAGAAGAAAACCATTTCTCTTTGAATCTTGATAAGTATGTACACTAATCTAAACACTTAGATGATGTATACAGCCTATGTACTGTAGTAAGAAAAAAGTACTTTTTGTACTGAAACACCAGGTTTTCCTTCATTACCTTTAACAAACATTTTCATTATTTATTTACTAGCATCATTAGCTTTCCTAAAGATAAATCAGTTGGGATTTCTCTGCTCAACCTTTGCAAGTCTCTATATCCCCATTGCATTGATATTTATCATCCTAAAACACACTGAGTGTTTAAGACAGACATACCTGTGGTATCACAATGTATGCGTGTTAATTTTGTTGTTAATAGTTTCCTTGCTGTCCCCACTGTAATGCCTCTGAATAAAAACTGGTTCTCCTACGTGGATATCTTTTTTCCTACCCTTCTCTCACAGAACACTGAGGCAATTCCAGACTTCCTAGACCTAGGATTTTCCTATGATATGTTTCCGTGAAATAAGCTCAGGAATTCAAACACATTCAATTGTCCAAAGCCATCTGGCGGCCAGAAGAAGTAGATAAAAGAGCACATTGTGAAGACTAACTTTTATTCGAATTCATATTTCTGAGGTATATATTTTCTTAATGAAGCTGGTGTCTTAATCCAGAAAAGCATCTGTTGTACTCTCTGCAGTGAAACCTGTGTTGTTTTTCTCTCTGAGGGCTAATACACTATCTGATCAGGGCCAATGAGCAAAACAAAGTGCTACATTAAAAAGACACACAATGCAATATAAAGATCGTGTATCACAGAAATGGACACTTGAAACCTATATAATCTTATTAACCAATGTCATCCCAGTAAGTTTAACAAAAAGAAAGAAAAATTAAAAAATAAAAAGGCATCTGATACATTCTGATTACTACCCCCCAAAAATAAAGTATGAAATAAATGTACAATGTCAGACAGAGGTCATTACTAACAGAATGAGGTCAAATAAATGTACAATGTCAGACAGAGGTCATTACAACAGAAGTTTTGAAGACTAGCAATTCACAAAAGATTTGGTGACAAAACTAATTTAGTAGATGTTAAGCCATCCTTCTGTATTCTTATTTAACTTACTCTTCTAGTAACAAAGCCTTTAATCAAAGTGTTGATTTGGTTCTATTTTTTTTGCTTCCCCTCTCAATAACTCCATTAAACAAACATTTTGTGATCGGCAACACGGATTACAGACTAGAGAAGTATAAGGACTGTGGAGACCAATTGGAGGACAATGACAGTTTCAGGGAAAAGGAAATTGAGTTTGAACTTCAAAGATAGGTTCTGAAAAAACTTCCAAGTATGTTGGCATTAAAGAGTACATTCTAAGAAAAGAAAACAGATAAACCCTGAAAAGTTTCCATTATTGTAAATTATAAATAATCACAGTTTTTGTAGCTGAGAAGAACCTCGGAGTCCATCTCAGGTCACTATTCCATTGTTTATGTGACAAATCCCTGGAGTTGGCAGAAGTGACCTAGATCATGGAAATAAAGGGATCATAAAAATATATTTTACTAAAATTAAAATGTCAAAATTGGTAGTCTCTCCCAATCACTTCATTTTGCATATAAGAAAGCAGCGCAACAGCAAATTTATGAGAGATCCTAAACAGCTCAGAAGTCTAAACACCAGTTAGGACACGTTTATAGATGTGCTAGAACTCAAGGGAAAACAATTCATTTTCCAGGAATTCCTAAGAAAGGGATATAAAAGTCCTACCAAGGTCAATGCCACAGTTGAGAATAACAAGGAAAGACTAATTTCCCATTTTATATAAAGGGTAATTTTACTTTATAAAACATATAGTTCAAAACACTATAATTGTACCATCATAAAAAAATAATGATCTACTAAATTAAAGTTACCCATTATAATGAGAAAATACATTTCTGAATGTAATGATAGAAATGCATTTATTATATATTTATCTATTATATGCATTTTTAAATATACTCATTATTCATCTTTTAAAATACAGGGATGGTTACTGTCTAATGAAGGTTATGATGGGAGATTACTTCACAACTAAAGATCAGAAGCTAAAAGAATTCCCCCAAGTTCCAAAAAAATTGAGGTTGATCTACATATATGATTCAGGAAATACTGTTATCAAAACATAGCCCTGTCTGCTGTGGCTCAGTGGACTGAGCACCATCCTTCAAACCAAAGGGTCACTGGTTCAATTCCCAATCAAGGCACATGACTGGGTTGTGTGGGCCAGGACCCCAGTAAGGGGTGCATGAGACACAGTCACACATTGTTGCTTCTCTCCTTTTCTTTCTCCATCTGTCTAAAAATAAATTAAATAAATAAGTAAATAAATTCTTTAAAAAAAACGAGTTTCTTTTTTTTTTTTGTAGAGGCTCTAGATAAAGCATTTCAAATGAATCAAATGCTCAAATCCATTCAATAAAATGTCTGATTTTTATTTCCCTCAAGATTTGGCTAGTGGTGGGACTAAACTGACCTTCCTCAAATCAAAATAATGCAATCCTTGCTGCTCAGAGTCCCCCCTCTTTTACAGGCTCAATTATAATGTAAAACTAAGCATTTTCATATTTATGCTATGTCGGAAAAGGTGAACCTAATCCTTAATTCAAATATCCATTTATTATGTGCATATATTGACTCATATAGAAGTCTCTATGCATACATGAGCCTGGAATATGTTGGCTTAGAAAAGAACCTATTTATAGCTGACACCTAAATTAATGATTAAAATCACTTATGAAAAGGTTGATTTTTATCATTGGCTGTAGGAAAAAGGCATAAATGAAATAACCCAGTTCACATCACAATCATTTCTCCCTTCACTGATGACTTTCTTCTTAGCTTTTTGGAGACCTTAGTAGTTACTGCTTTTATTTATTAGCTGTTTTCTTGTCTATTTGTACTCTAACAAACTTGATTTAAGCCTATGGGGATCCAAGAAAGTATCTGTATGCTTTAATATCCCATTAGACACACTTTACTCACACTAATAGTATCCAATTTAGCAATGCAGCAATTGAGGAGGTAAGTTATTGCCTAATGAAACATTCATCAACTTATTATCTTCCTCCTCATTCGCTCTGTTCTGCCATGTGTTTTATTTTGTTCATTTGTCTTGTTTCATATAATTTACTATCTAATAATCTTTGTTCAAAACTGGCATAAAATTGTAACTTAGTAGGAAGCTTTCTTAGACAAACAGAAAACATGGCTGAAAATATGTAAGATGGAAAAGATTGCTGGTTGTAGATCTTAGAAGATTGATTTTGTCCTTCTTTATAGTTTGAGTTTTTAAACCTTCTCATGAAAACACTGTCTTTGTTTTCCCTCTGATTACACAAAAATACAATTTGAAGAGTAAAATATTTCAGACATATTTCTTCAAAAGTTGTATATAAAATAATCCAGCATAAAGCAGTAAATCAAAGGATGCACACTTAGCAATTATAAGTTGAAATCCTAATTATAATACTTTGCCCTGAACACATGCCAGTTTTTGTGAAACTGATTAGTCCTCTATAATAAAAAATATTATAATTGATTCTATTTGGTAAGGGGAGATAAAATTGAAATCAATTGCATATTTCCTGATATTTTTATTGCTAAATTATCAACAGAATTGGTAGGTAATAATTAACTAGCAATTTTATAAAGTTATTGGAATATATTCTTTTTTGAAATATTATTATAATCCATATTTTAACAACTTCTTCATTTGAAAGACTTCAGAATGTTTTGCAGTTTTAACCTATTAGTAAAATATTTTCTTTTACTAAAAGGGAGGCACTTTATGGATAAAATAATAAAGTATTTTACCATACTTTCTTATGGATGGTAACAATATTTTTTATTATAAAATCAATGTAAATATTTCAGAAATAGCTAAAATGGGAGATGAAAATTTAATTCTACTAATGTAAAATAACACTATAAAGTTATTCTATTACTGAACCTTTTCTGTAATTTTTATACAGCTGTGTATGGAATATGAATTATATTTGACATTTTAAATATGAAAATGCTAAGTAATGAAAAGAACTGAGAGGTGACCATCTATTCAAAGAGAACCAGAAAAGAGAGAGTAAACTATTATCACATAGCGAATTCAGAGGATTAAATTAAGTAATTATAATTACATTTGAAGGGAAATAAGGCAAAATTTGAGAAAGAAAAATTTGGTTGAATAAATTGGTAAGAAAGTGAGATATTAAATGCTGTATTGTTCAGACTCATAGTTGAGTAAACCTGTAAAATATCAATTGGGTTTCCAAAACATTACAAATCACAAAACTTTTTGTCAGGATGGCAGAGTAGGTAAATGCTATGCTCACTTCCTCCCACAGCCACTTCAAAATTAACACTAACATACAGAACAACCATCACTGAGAACCACCAGAAGACTAGCTTAAAAGAAGTTCTATAACTGAGGATATAAAGATGAAGCCATGTGCAAACTGGTAGGAAGGGCAGAGACACAGAATGAGCAGTTCCCAAACCTGCAGTACAGCAATTAAGAGACAGGATATCTCAGAGGTCCCCCCAGAGTATTGAGGGTTCCCAACCCCACACCAGGTACTCCAGCCCAGGACTCTAGTGCCTAGGACATAAGTCCCAAGAACATCTAGCTTTCAGTCCCAGAAAACCAGCAGGGACTGTGACTGAGTGAAACAAAAGCCTTCTGGAGTCCCAGGCATTCCTCTTAAAGAACCCTCACACAGACTCAAACTCACTCACTCAGAGCTCCAGTGCTGGGGCAGCAGCTCAAAAACCACCAGGGATGAGGTGAACTAACTTCAGAGTGAAGGCTGAAGGGGCAGAGGTTAGAGCAGCTGACTACAGGCATCTGCCACTGCTTCTTTGTTGAGCCCTCCACCCACCCAGCCAACAGGCATAGGCAGGCACCAATCTGAATAGTACATTAACTTGGCCAGCAACATTTGCTCTAGGTGATTCCCTAAAAACTCCCCCAACTCATGAGCCTGGCCAAAATTTCCTCTTGTACATGTTCCACACAAGTGGCATTCCTCCATTCACACTGAGGACTTTCCTAAAATCTCTCAAAGGTTCATAAACTACAAACAAGCAATAGTTGGTCTTGGCAGGCCCCCTACCTCTTTCTAAGCAGCTGCAAGCCAGGTACTTGTGCAGCGGGTCTCAGTTTACAGCATAACTTGTCCCAGGTGCCTACAAGCCCAGAATGGGCAGCAAACAACTACAGATCACTTTTGGTTCCTACCATGTGACTCTGGGCTGGACACAGGCAGCAGCTGACCTTGCCTTGCACCATAGACCCTACAAAGAGGCCAAAATCTAGCAACCAAGTGGCCAGCTTCAGACCACACCAGACATCACTCAGTCATCTCCACAAATGACACACCCCAGGGGAGGACTCAGCAAGCACCTGAACTCCTCCACAGTAAATACTACTACTTGGGGTCAGCACCCACACAACAGCTCATCCACTATAGTCAATGACATTCCTCACATCCAGTGAGCCAGCTGAGGGGTCAATCCCACCCCACCATCATGCCAACAGCAATCAAGGTTCAATTACAACAGGAAAGCACACCTACATAAGCAATACCAATGGAGCACCTGGCTCAGGTGACTGGAAGACTGACTGCACTTCTGGGCCCCACAGAACACTTAATACATAAAGCTACTCTACCAAGACTGGTAAACATAGCATGTCTACCTAATACACAGAAACTTATACAGGGAGTTAGCCAAATGGGGAGATGAAGAAAATTGTACCAAGTAAAAGAACAGGACCAAACTCCAGGGACAAAATGAGACAAGCAATCTACCACATGAAGAGTTCAAAACACTGGTTATAAAACTGCTCAATGAATCTAGGAGAAGAATAGATGAACTCAGTGTAAACTTCGATGAAGATATAGGAAGCATAAAAATGAAAACATAAAAACAATCATTCAGAATGAAGAATACAATGATTAAAATGAAGACTACATTAGAGAAAATTAACAGATTAGATGAAGCAGAGGATTGAATCAGTGGTCTATGAGACAAGAAAGTGGAAAAAATAAATCAGAAAAGCAAAAAGAAAAAAATAATTTAAAAAAATTAGTATCATTAAGGGACTCCAGGGATGACATTAGGTATAACAATATCTGTATCATGGGTGTCCCAGGATGAGAAAAGAGATAAGGAATTGAAAACATATTTGAAGAAATTATGACTGAAAATTTACCTAACCTGGAATTAGGAAACAGACGTATAAGAACAGGAAGTGCAGAGAATTCTAAGCATGGTGAACCCAAAGAAGCCCACACCAAGACACAACATAATTGAAATGTCCAATGTTAAATATAGAGAATCTTAAAAGCAGCAAGAGTAAAACAGTTAATTATATACAAGGGAGCTCCAATGAATGTGACAGCTGATTTCTCAATACAAATTTTGTAGACCAGAAGAGATTGGCAGGAAATATTAAAAGCGTTGCAATTCAAGAAACTACAATGAAGATACCCTACCCAGCAGGGCTATCATTTAAGACTTGAAGGAGACTTAGAGAAGTCCTTTTAATATTTTTGTAATGCTAGTTTCATGGTGATGAACCAGTTTAGTTTTTCCTTTGTCTAGAAAACTCTAAGAATAAAAGAAATGCTAAAAAACATGAACAAGAGAATATAGGGAAAAAATCCTCACTGATACAAACACATAATAAAAGCAGTGGATCAACCAAATATAAGGCTAGTAGAAAGGCTAAAAAGCAAAAGTAGGAAGATCATATGTAATTTCCACAATATATTAAGGGATATATTCAAACACACATACAAAAGAAGTAAAATATAATGACAAAAACATAAGTGTGTAGGGCACAAGTAAAAATTACAGTATTTTCAGTGTGTTCAAACTTAAGATGCCATCACATATAACAGATTGCTACATATGTAGCTTAGCATACAGGAAGCATAGGTATGACAAACCAAAAACCTATATGAGATATTCAAGAAATAAAGAGAAAGGAATCCAAACACAACAATATAGAAAGTCATCAACAGACAAGAGAAGAGAATAAGAAAGACACAGAGTAGAACCACAAAAACAATCAGAAAGGGCAAACCTAGAAATGTAAGGCATGGGTTTTGTGGCTGGAGAGGTTGTGGTAGATGTTCTCTCCTATTTTGACCAAGGACATGAAGCACCTTGTATGTGAGAAGCATCTGTGTTGTGATGGAGAGGGAAACTTACAGATACTGACCTACTAAGATAATGCCTGCTAAGCTACTTGAGCTACCCGACGGCCCCAGATTTACTCTGCTTTTGAAGGTGAATTTGAATGACTAACTGCTTGACAACCAGATGAATTGCTCAGTATGAAATGATATGAACTCCCAGCCCCTTCCTCAGGCCAGAAAAAATGATATTACTGCATGGAAAAATGTGTAAGTAATTCTATTGCCCAGTCAAATCATCAAGTGGTTCAATTGAGAATCCAGAACTAATGTCACAGTTTGGATGCAATGTCTGGAATGTGTATAATGGAAATTTAGTTTATATGATTGAACATGCACATAAAGAGCTCCAGAAGTTATGGAAACTTATTCAAGATTTAAATTGTCAGCAAAAGAACATGCAACTCACAGCAGGATGTAATTTAAGAGAAACGGAGTCATTGGGTATCCCTGGTCAGTAAGAATTATGAGATTGGAAGGGTTATTGTATAATTAGAAAGTGAAGTTTTTCAAATAGAACAGCAACTTAGAAAGGTCAACAAAGAAAACATCTGAAAAGACTTCTAAAAAGACAAATTAATTCAAGTGTGAGTTTGGCTTCAAAAAAGCTAAGAGAAAACAAGAACATATGCATGACATTGGATGAACTGTGGCAAGTTAATCAGCCCTATCATTAGACCTTTGATAAGTGAGCCAATAAAACTGCCTACTTTGCAAGTCAAAGAAGAGTTAGAAAAAAATGACAATAGCTACATACCTATAAATAATTATATTAGATTTAAGTGGCCTAAATGCTCCAAACAAAAGACATAGAGTGGGTTAATGGATAAGAAAACAAGACCCAGATATATGTTACCTACAAAAGACCCACTTCAGAAAGAAGACACACAGAGACTGAAAGTAAAGGGATGGAAGTGTTAGGTAGCAGCTAGGAATGAACAGCCAGAGGGGGAATGGGGAAATAAGGGCAAGGCCCTCACCATTACAATCTAACAGAACTTAATACAGGAGGCTACAAGCAAAAGGGAGACATGTCTCACCAATTTTAACTCAGCAGTCCTGAGCCCAGCTGGATAAGATTGCCAGGTATCCCAAGCATTACAAGTAATACAGCGCAGGACGAAGGGAGAGTCTGTGAGACTGTGCTCAGGAAGGGGGCTTCAGTAACAACCTTACTAAGATTGCTGGGTGTTCTGAACATCACAGGTGGGAATCTCAAAGGAGGAAGAGAGGGGCCTATGCTGGGAAAGGGGGACTCTGTAACAATTTCACTAAGACAAAGAGCCTTTACGAAATAAGAAAGAAAGCCTTTGTAGCTGTTCATTATCCCCAAGGTTTAGAAGAGGGAGAAGGAGGGAAAACCTAGAAGCTAACTAAGATATATAACCCCTGAACCCCAATAGTGACGTACTTAGATTAGATAAGTACCCACTTGTAGCCTTAGCTCAAGTATATAGAACAAATTCACTAACTTACTAATAACTTTCTTTCTCTGTATGTGGGACATTTAGACTTAGCCAGGTGCCTGCTTGCAGCTTTGTGTCAAGTGTTTCTCATAAATAAAGTTATCTTATTTTCACTATATGTGTTTGCCTTCCACTTGAATTATTCTTTTGCAAGCAAGACAATAACCAAGCCAGGGGAGAGGGGCTTCCTGACATGGGTCTCTCTCCCCCCTCTGTAAGAGAAGAACATATATCATAAAATTAGAAATTTTTTAAAAAGCTGGAATGGCAATACTTATATCAGACAAAATAAAAATTAAAACAAGGCCTCTAACAAGAGACAAGGAAGAATGTTTTACAATGATGAAGGATTCAATCCAACAAGATACAACTCTTGTAAACATTTATTCATCCAATAAAGGAGAATCCAAATATATAAAGCAATATTGATGGGCATAAAGGGAGAGATTGACAGTAACACAACAACACACCGGCATCAATGGACCAGTCAATCAGACAGGAAATAAATGAGGAAAATGTGACATTAAATGACAAATTAAACCACATACATTTATATCGGATTTTTTAAACGTCATCAAAAAGTAGAACATAAGTTTTTCTCAAGTGCACATAAGACCACACTTGCCCAGATAGACCACATGGTAGGCCACAAAATAAGCCTCAGTCAAGTTAAGAAAAATGAAATCATATCACACATCTTCTCCCATCACAATGGTATGAAATTAGAAGTCATTTACAAAAAGAAAACAAACATACACATACACATGAGGCTAAATAACATGAAACTAAACAATGAATGGGTTAACAACAAGATAAAGGCAGTAATCAAAGGCTGTACTTTGAAAGAACCTATGCACCACAATGTTCATAGCAGCATTATTTACAATAGCCAAGTGCTGGAAACAGCCTAAGTGCCCATCAGCAAACGAGTGGATCAAAAAACTTTGGTGCATTTACACAATGGGATACTGCGCAGCAGAAAGAAAGAAGGAGCTCCTACCCTTCATGACAGCATGGATGGAAATGGAGAGCATTATGCTAAGTGAAATAAGCCAGGCAGTAAAAGATAAATACCATATGGTCTCACCAATAAGTGGAATCTAATCAACAAAACAAATAAGCAAAACAGAACCAGAAACATGTAAATAAGGAATAAACTGACAGTGACCAGAAGGGAGGGGGATAACAGGGGGAAGAAGGAGAAGGGTCTTAGACAAGGAACAAGTATAAACAACCCATGGTAATGGACAACAGGGTGGGGATTGACTGAGAGTGGAGGAGGGCGGACAGGACAAGGGAGAGCAATGGGGGAAAATTGGGACAGCTATAATTGAACAACAATAAAAAAAAGTCAAAAAAGAGAAAAAAGTTTCTCAATTTACTGAAATAAAATTATAAACAAAATTTACATTTGTGTTCATTTTGAGGGTTAGATATTGTGTATTAAAATTTTTAAGAAAAGGCAAATTTACTGTTTAGGTTATATAAAAATAAAAATAAACATGCCAACCAATGATAAATTAAAGATATTATTGTTGGTGGGTCAAGCTGACAATTTGATGAATTCCTTGAGCATCTGCAAATTTCTCCTTTTTCTAGGTAGAGATATACTTTGTGTTTTAAAATCCCATTGAATTTTAACTTCCTTTTTTTTCTATAAATACAACAGGTAAAAATATAGAAATGCCAAAAAATATTTTCTTAATATAAAAGCAAACCATGATCTTTTAGGGAGGAGGTGGGTATAGGTGGAAGAGGGTATAGGGGAAATAAATGGTAATGGAAAAAATAACATAAAAAATGAAATAAAAGTTTTATTTTACTCCTTAATGAGAAGAGGTGAGAAGATACAGCACACTTCAATTTCATACCACTCTCGAGATCTCTAATAGACTATAAAGATTATACAGCTAGATGCATTTCATGGTTTTAAAGCAGCATGATCATGAATCTCTATTTCCATCAGTACTTTGCTCTGAGTGCCCAGAACAGAGCTTAATTAGTTCTCTGTTTCAAGGAATACCTTTTTGCCCACTTCACCTTCTATTTTGGACAGCTATACTAAAACCCAAACCCAATAAGATATGGAAAAAGAATTAGAGGACAGAAGGGGTTACACCAAATATTGATTCATCCCCATTACCTTAAGAATGGGGTTAAGTTGGCTGTAGAAAAACTTAGATAGGTTAGAGAGAAATACTAGTAGATTCTGAAAATATTTGTAGAGGGTTGAGAAATTTGCAAATTTATGCCTGAATTTGTATATCCAGTCTAGTACCAGAATATAATGAAATTTAAAGTTTAGAAATACCTGGCAATGTCATTAACATGAATCGATAGAAAAAAAAAAATCCCATTGCCAAAATTTCTTTTGGCTAGAAAAATGGAAGAGAGAAGAGAGCCTAGAGCATCTAATGTTTACAAAAAAAAAAAAAAAGCTGCAATGTAAATTGGTTAATCCAAATGACACTCTCTAAAATAGTGGATAAAAGCATTTCCTTCCACTCTCTCTCAAACCTGCCTTCAGAAAGATTAAATATAAAAAGGAAGGAAGGAGGAAGGGAAAGATTAGGGGTGGGGGTGTAGAGGGAAAGGAAGGGAAAGAGAAAGAACACTAGCTGTAGAAAGTAAAGATGCTATACTTTTGATATTTGAATATTGTGTACAACTTTCAACCACAAAAACTTTTAATAGTAGAACAAAACACTCTGTAATGTTTTTGAAAAATTTTTTTCTGTGAGGAAGAGAAATTAGTTGCAGGAGAAATCAAGACAGATCCCTCTTTTGCTAATGAAATTATGATTTTCTCTTTCAAGTCATTATCCTCTAAACTCAATAAATTTCTTCCCCAAGAAAGTATTTATTTTTAATGGTTAAGTATTCCTATCTTTCCAACTTACCTATTTTTCTCTCTTTGCTGTTAATTTTTCTGATTTCCTTCACTACATCTCTCTCTCTCTCCTTCCTGAAATTGTATCAGCTATCTAATGAACTTTCATGGTAAACTTTTACTAAACACAATATTCTGATGTAACACTTATTTAGGGGTTGTCATAACTCATTAGAAAAACATCTCTGAGGAGATAATGTAAATGTATGTTCCTCCTATTTTGCACGACAAGGCACATGCGAAAGGACAGGATGGGGTCAGGACTGGGTCTTCTCCAGAGTTCCAGAAAGTTCACAGGCAATGTGTATTACCCTGTAGAACTAGCAGTAAAGAATCAGACTGGAAGCTACTTTATATTTTTTTGCCTAACCTGTAGTCAAATATGCCTGGTATTTTCTTTCTTACCCTAATATTAATTTTTAGCTATGTCTCCAATTCCTTTTGACATGCAACAGTTCTCTTTCTTTAACCATATATTCGTAAAAGAATATCCAATGTCTTGTTCTTCTCATGATATATAGCTCACAAAATCTGAGTTCAAAAGATGTCATGCTCTAAAATTTGTCTTTATGAAGTAGCACTTCAGTTTGTAACCTCTGAACTGAAATCATGCACCTAATGATTTTGTTAAATTCACAAACTGAAATAAACCATACTATGAAACATGCTATTAAAATGTCGGAAAATTTACGTGACTTAAAAATATACTCTCCTAAAGTCAATCACTTTAATAGTTGAAAACTACTTTAAAAGTCTCCTATTTTAATAAAGATGACACATGGTGTACTGCCTTTAGGAACTAGTGGCAGTTCTATTCATTCTTTTACTAGACATATCAAAAGATATAACATGACTCCAATGAAATTTGAGGTAAATATATGTTTCCTTATTATTAAAAATTTCAGGATAAAATAGCTATTCCTTGTCAATAAAAAGGATTGAATATTCTAATGTATCAAATGATCTGTAATATGATATAATATTGATACCCTCATGGTAATGCATGTGTCTGATAGAAATTTGAAAAGTCACATAGATAAATAATAGATGAAATTATGCTGTAAATAACATACCTATAAATATCCAAAAGAAGAAAAGAGAACCTGAAGAGTGGTGTAGAATTTAATTATTTTCTGTTCTTTAGAGTAACCTGCAACAATGTTATTACAAAGAAGAAAAGATTCTAATTCAGCAGAACACAAACTGACACAACATCCATAATGCAAAAAAATAAAAATAAAAAAACCTCTCTAGATTTATGAAATAACTCAGATGTCTGTTTTGTGCACCTTCAGCTTTTATATCTGTATACTATATGCTAGAAATTAGATCTCACCATTATACTTCCAATTCAACAAACCACCGATAAGATTTTAATAAAAGTTATTAAGAGAACAAAATTAAGTAAATCAACAAGTCATATGCTTTTTCATGGTAATAACTGTAAAGCTGCAAATGTAGCTGGTAAATGCAAGAATTACAACTTTTTAGACAAAAAGATTTTCCTGCAACATGATGCAAGTGAACCTCAGGAATTGTTGGGCATTTGATGCTTTGATGTATGGAAGCCTGCAAAACCTCTCTTAAGCAAAAAAAAAAAAAAAAAAAAAGTAAGATTCCTGCTATTGAAGTGTTTGCACACATTTATCATTGTGGTTGATACATCCAGTCGTCAAGTTCCTTCTCCAAACCTTGTTACAATTCTATTTAGCAAGCTTCATTCCACTCCCCCATTCCAATCTAATTGTTTTCTTAATCCAAATTTACTCAAAAGGAAATCACTCCATAGTTCATCTCTTCTGAGGTAAATCTAGTTGTATCTATATTGTGCTCTAGCATGTCTCCTCACAAAACTTATTATTAGGGAGTCTCAGAGAGTTCACTCACAGGAAGGAAATGAGTTCAGGAAAAGTGCCAGAGGAAGGTTAAGGTGCATACTGGTCATCGGCAAGAGCATCATCACCTGGGTGCTTGAAGAAATGAGGAATCCCAGGCTCTAACCCAGAACTTTTGAATCAAAATTTTCACTTTAACCTGTTCCTAAATGATACCAATGAATAGTAATGCTAAGTGGCACAAGCACGAAATACACAGATGTGAAGTCAGCCTTTCTGCTAAAATGCTATTAAAGCAAAATATGCACATAATGATATAAAATATTATGTGAATATAGACAAAAACATATAAGGTTCTCATATATGTGAAACTGAAAGCAAAATAACAAATATTTTATACAAACAATTGTAGTAAGTATATTTTATCTAATGAATATTGTTAAATAAACAAGTACAGGTACTTCTTATCTAATCAAATGAGTAGGTAGCTACAGAGCATTATGTATATATGTATGAATGTACATGTGTTATATACAGAGTTAACTAGATGGATACTTTTATAAGTATTTAAGAGCTCACTGAAGATATTTTATCACTTTATCCATAAATACATGTGTCTTAAGAATGATGGTATTCTCTTTTTTAACTACAGTACAATAAATATCAGAAAAATTAATATTGATGTAATGTCATTGTCTAGTCCATTCTTCATGCACAGTTTTTATATACTACTGCAAAATATCTATCTTAATAACTGTTTCCCTCAGTCTTCAATCACACCCAGGATTATGCATTAAGTAGAGATGTCATTTTTCTTTAATCTGCTCTATTTGAAACTGTTTCTTATATTTTTAATGACCTTAATAGTTTTATAAGTACAAATTATTGTATTGAATGTTCCTTGATTTGGGCTTACATAATAGTTCTTCTTGTTCTGAGTCAGGTTATGCATTTTGGCAGAGAAATTCAGGGAAATGATGTTGCATCTTTGCCAGTACACACCATCAGGAGACATGTAGGTTTGTTGGTTTGTCCCCAGATTGGTGGATCCCTTCTACCTCATCACCATAAAGTTATTATTTTTCCCTTTATAATTCACATGGAATTGGTGAGAGATACAATTGTACATACATCCTGTTCATTAAATATTCACCCACTAATTACAGTGTTAAGATTATTCTTGCTTGAATTAATTATTATATTGACAGTTGTCAAGTGGTGAATTTTATATTTTTGGCATGATGTAGCTTTGTTCTAAGAAAGATCTATTATTACACTTTATTTCTATATTTCTTATTTTTCTCAGGTGCTACCAGTGGGCAGATTCTGCAAACAGAAACACCATCATTATTATAGTGTCAGCACCATAGAGTTCAACTTCTGGCATGTGATGGCTGTTTGTTTTTTAACCTGTATCATTTAATTGTTCTGTAACTTTGGATAAACTTTCTAAGCATCAGTCTTCCTTTCAAAGTGGAAATTATGTTAACTCTACAGTCTTATGTGATAAAGTAGTGCACATAAAATATTTAGCATTAGCATACCTGCCGGGTAGAAATCATCATGAAAAAATGTTCATGTATATCCTGGAGGATTTCACCAATGGCTTCTAACATGGGAAGATAACTAAGAGATATAGATTCAAGAGGCTGATTAGATCCAATACTTTTCTCAAAATGGCCCATTGTTATTATGAGACAAGATTGTGAATTTTGGACAATATTGGGGTGGCTAAAAGGTCCGTTTAGTTTTTTCCATAAAATAAGACATTTTTCATTCTAATAACTTTATTGATTTGGGTATTTTGAGTATGCTGGCTATCTCTCTCATGGTATAACTTTGATTGTTCTCAATTCATATCTCGATTTGATCGCTATCAATTTCAACTGGAATACCCAACTGTGGAGCATCATCAAGCAAGAAATCTCCAGCATGAAACTTCACAAACCACTTTTGACATGTTTAATCAGTCACAGCACCTTCTCCATACACTTCATGAATCTTTCTTTTGTGTTGCAGTTGCATTTTTACCTTTCTTGAAAAACATAAAGCATAATATGCCAAAAATGTTGCTTATTTTCTTCCATCTTCAATATTAAAATGGCCACACACAAATTCACCAATTTGGTAAGTTTTTTTAAAAGTGCACATCGATATAACAGATGTCACAATACAATCTAAGAACATAGTTGCCTTGATTTCATTTGAAACAAAGCATTACTAGAGCCATCTTATGGGAAAAAAAATAAACTATTTTGGTCAACCCAATGCCAAAACCCAACACACTGGGCAGGACTCATGTACACATAAAGTGCCCAATCTTATCTACTGACTCAAGCACATAATAGCCTTGCAGCCTCAGTCAATTTACCCATCCTTTCTAGGTGTCAGCTGTCTCGTCTAAAAGATGTGTGTGAGGTGGTTAGCATGCATTCACCATTCATGCTGTAACTGCACAATCAATACTCTGTTACTAATATCTGTAATATATTTAAAGACTCTTTTCCTAAAGTCTCTTTAACAATAAAGTTTAACAAGATTTTAATATTTCATTCTCCAGTGTGATTTTATTTCATCTTCAGTTTGGCACTTTTCTCAGTAAAATAAATGTAATTTCATTGTCACAAAATACATAGTATTTTATGCACATGCTTTTGCTGCCAACTTTTACCTTTTGGTAACACATTTATTTCACTTTTTGCAATGATTTTCAAAGATGACATCCCTTCAGTCTACAAAGCTACCAATATTTTTGTGTGTCCAGGAGAACTGATATTTTCACTTCCGTTAAAATACATGTTGTTATCAATAATGCTATTAAGTCTATAAATGATAGCTACTTGCATTGATATAAAACCTACTATAAATCAGTAAAAAAATGTTTGCATATTTGCAGCAATTCTGGAACATCAGTGAAGTTTTAATAGCTCTTTCTTCCTTTCATGTAACAGGGAGGGAGACAAGATAATTGCTGACATGAAATTGAAAGCTGATGAAGCAAATACAAAGCTTAAAATTGATGGAAATATTTCAAACCATTTCCTGAGGAAAAGGTCTAAACCCAACTAATAAAATTACACATTGCCATTTTAAAACTAAGTACTAAATATAAAAAGCAATTTGCAAAAAAATAAAAGTTGCTCACATAATTTAAAGGTAAATATTTGTGTTCATGTAGGAAATTAAATATTATACTTTACTTTTTTACCATACACTATAAAATCTGATGATTTTCTACTTGAAATTTATGGAATTTCAAATCATTAGATAAACCCAACATACAATAATTTTCTATTATTATTAATATTTAATATGAATTATTATCACTACTCTGTTCTGGGGATGAACAATAATATGAAAAATATCTAAGTATGTTATAATCATTTATTATTGGGCTGGAAATACCACACAAAAGTAGCATCAGTACATTATAAAGGATTAGACTTTTGAGCTAATTACCTAAGCCATATTTTTTTTTCTGTTTTTAAATAGCCATAAATTCTCAGGGTTAGGGAAGAGTGCTTCCTTGAGATCTACGTGGTATTGCATTTTCTGATTGCACCTGCCATCACTCTTGTTACTGGCCAAGAAGAATCCAGGCTGAAATAAAATAATATTGAACAGATATTAATTGTAATAAGGCCTATTATATCCATAACTGAACCACTCATGACTTCTCAGCTACACCTCCAATATTTTTACATTTTGATAGCATTAAAGTTAGTTAAAATGATTTCAGCATTTATTAAAGCATTCCTTTATTTAATCATTCATTCATTCTTTCTTTTTTTTTTTAAGATTTTATTTATTTATTTTTAGAGAGGGAAGGTGGGGGGGGGGAGAGAGAGAGAGAGAGAGAGAGAGAGAGAGAGAAACATCAATGTGCGGTTGCTGGAGGACATGGCCTGCAACCTAGGCATGTGCCCTGACTGGGAATCGAACCTGCGATGCCTGGTTCGCAGCCCGCGCTCAATCCACTGAGCTACGCCAGCCAGGGCTCATTCTTTCTTTCTTTATTGGCTGAATCCATGTTGAGAGTGGTACTTCCTAATCATTTTTGGCATGCAATAGTTGACAATTCTGCTGTTAATATCTAACTTTCTTAAATATCTATCTTAAACATCTAGAATATTATTAGACTTTCCAGTGCTCCTGAATGCTTGTACCAACAGCTATCTGCACACAGATTTGCAAATTACTTTGAATCCATCTCCATTCTATGTTTCAAATTTCCCTATGCACCATCAATGTCCTTTCATTTTATTTTATTTTTTTCTGCCTTGGATCTTTTCTTCACACTATGATTAGGGAAAAAAATGGACTACTCACCATGAATTGAAGTAGAACTCCCCTAGCTACCTGCTTCTGGTATTGTCACTCAATTCTGCATTCTACAAGTCAAGGGTTCCCCAACTCTGTCCCTAGCCTGCTCCCAGGAGACTTCAAAAGATTTATAAGAAATTCGATAATTGGTACTCAATATTTTATGCCATGCATTTAGTGATCTATGTCTTGATGAAATAAACATGGGAAAATGAACTACTACTGGAAAACACAGGTTGATAAAGAAATAAAAGCATGATATATTAAGTTTTTAAAAGAAAATAAGTAACAGTGAAGAAAGAGCTGGTATGTCTAAAAAGAAGAAATTGATTGAAGAAAGTTTATTGCAGGAAAAAAAGAGAATGCTGTAATTTAGGTAAAGATAATACATAGCACCTAAACTCATGACCTTTTAAAAATTATGTCTCTAAAAATGCCTGGAAGCTCCAGACTTCACTCTTCCCACCACCAGTTCTCCTGTAAGGTTCCCACAGCATTCAAATGTGGGCTCCTAATACTGTCTTCAATCAGCAAAGCTAACAGATACAGATAGTATACAGCAATATGAAAATGTGCTACTAAAAATAATATACACATCATTTTTAAAATTAAATAAAATATAAACATACATGAAACCATTTATTAGCTATAACAAAATAGTAGACAAGCACTAGGTGTAAAGAAATGAAAAAAGCAAATATCAAGCCATCAATAATATTAAATGTGTCATAAATTCAAACAAAACATAAAATTCCTCACACAGTGTGAATTTCTCAAAGATTCTGTAAATTATAACTTTACAGAATTGATATATAATGTTTGACTATTTCAGGTACCAAAATATGAGTGAAATAATGGTGGGCATCTACTTAAATACTATGTCTTAGATTTATGTTCTCCAAGGTAATAAAGTCTTAGCCATAAACATTTTTCTATTTAGTTAATATCTACCAACTGATATAAACTTATTTTGGTAATCCATTCACAATGTGTGTAACTTAAATCATTACACTATACACCTTAAACTTACACAGTGCTAAATGTCAATCATATCTTAACAAAACTGGGGAAAATCCTACTGGTGAAGCAGATGCCTAGAAAAAAATGCATTTGCAAACAACTTGGAGCTTCATGGATCTGAGCCGTCACCCACAGAATGCTCAGTCCCCACTGGAGCTGGTCCCACTTATTCCCAAGACCCATTCTCCAACATTACTGACCTGTTCATCAGCCTTTAGTGAGATTTCTAGTTCCTCAGAATACAGCCTCTCACTTGATGGACACCAGCAGGCATCATGTGCTCTCCATACTCTAAGCTTTCCTCAGTTCCTTCCCAATATAGACTAAATAAACACCCTCTGCAAACACAGACACCCGAATGGGAGCACACCTGAGTGCTAAGTGAAATGGGATGAGGCCCAGGACAAATAGCGGTAGGGGTGGTTATGAGGAACTCCCTGCATCCTCACTGTGGAATAGGCTGAAGGGCCAAGTGACCAAGTACAACTGTCTCATATCTTGATGGCTCATTTCTACTTCAAAACTTCCATTTATCTGTCCTACATCAGTTGCCCTATTGTTTTACATTTTAGAACCTTACTTCTGAACACAGTAGGTTTACTGTATGGCTTGTATGTCAAGTCCAATAGTTAATAGTCATCCTGTTATTGTCTAACTTTTAATCATTTCTCTAACATGTTACTAGAAAATTTAATACCCCCTTATATGCGGTTTCACTTTCTGAGGTTTCAGTTGCCTGTGGTCAACCAAGGACTGAAAATATTTAATGGCGGTAAAGGGATTAAGAAAAAAGAAGTCTCACAGACAAGATATGGGGATTACCAGAGAGACCGAGGATAGTGGTGGGGGTTAGGAGAAGGTACCTGGGGAATAAATGGTGATGGAAGGAGACTTGACTTGGGGTGGTGAACACACAATACAATGTACAGATGATGTATCATAGAACTATACCACTGAAATCTATATAATAGTATTAACCAATGTCATCCCAATAAATTCAATAAAAAATAAAACAAATCATATCATTTCAATTGTTCTGTTCTAATATGATGAATTCCCACACTGTCCTACACCGTCCTGCATGGGATATGAAATCATTCTTTTTTCCAGCATTGCCACACTGTATACACTGCCCATTAGTCACTAAGTAGCCATCTTGGTTATTAGACCTACTGCCAGGGTATCTCGGCACTTGTGTTCAAGCAACCCTTACTTTACTCACTAATGGCCCCAAAGCATAGGAGTAGTGATGCTGGCCATTCGGATATACCACAGAGAAGCTATAAACAGCTTCCTTTATGCAAAAAAGATGAAATTTCTTGATTCAATAAGGAAAGAAAAATGTATTCTGGGGTTGCTAAGATGTACAGTAAGAATGAATTTTCTGTTTTTGAAATTATGAAGAAAGAAAAAATATTGTGCCAGTTTTACAGTCATACCTCAGTCTGCAAATGTTAGAGCTATAGTGCCTGGTAAGTGCTTTATTAAGATGGAAAAGGCACCAGGCTTTATCATGAGTATGTATGTAAAATTAAAAAAAAACATAGTACATAGAGAGTTTGGTACTACCCATAGTTTCAGGTGTCCACTGAGGGTTTTAAAAGTATCTCCTGAGGATAATGGGGAGATTACTGTAACTACACTTAGAGATAAAATTAAACACCTTATACTAAAGTAAACAAGGAGAAAAGTAAGTGTTCTATCATTCACTTAGAAAACAAGAGTGAAATATCAATTAAGGAATGGTTTAATCCACTAAAATTTGAAATTCAGATATTAAATATTTAACATAACAATGTCCCAAATATTAAATGGGACATACTAAAATTAAGTATTCATTGCTTCTCTGAAATCCGCACTTGACTGAGTAGCCTACATTTTACTTGGCAGTCCTAAATTAGTGTAAACATTGGAGAGAAATTGACATGACTGTATTATACAGGAATGTTAACACTTACACTGAGGAATACAGGAAATCTAATCTACACATTCAAAAATGTATTTTTCCAAGCAGTAAGAGGATCTCTCTGCACTTTTTCTGACATTTTAAAGCTTGATATTTTGACTCCTGAAATATTAAAAGTACACTGAGAAAATACCACTGAAAAATTATCACTAACAATATCTGTATTATGATAAAGATTCAGTAAGGCATAGAAGTAGTTAGTATATTTTATCGATTTCTGTTTTTATATCTTAATTTATAGGTAATATAAATTATATTCATATATTTATAAATAATTTTAATGTATTTGCATTACTAATGAAAATCCAATAGATTGAAAAACATGTAGGAAAGAAAAGGACTATAATCCTTGTGGTTTAGGAAGGTTATTACTGTAATTTTCTAAGTACCAGATAATTATACATGAATACCCCCAAAAGAACATTGTGAGTAGCATTCTACATATTGAATATAACTTCTAGAATAACTCTTCTTTACAAAAAGCAATTACCTACACAAAATATTTGCCACCACCAGAACCATCACTTTCACTGCCAGTATCACTAGGCATTCCTTGAGGTCGTAGGTGCTCCTGAAGGTCAGGGTCTCATTCCTCTTCAAAGCCCATACTGTGCAGCACTCTGCCTCTCACTGTACTTGGCTCATTGCATAATGTTAGTTAACAACAAACTTATTAAATTCAAATTAGTTATACCAGGTGATGTTATTCAGAAGGGGCAAGAGTACTTGGCACAATCTTGATGAAAGATGTGCTGAGAGACCAAACCTTAGATCACAGATATTACTATATGTTCTTGGACTCCAGTACAGAATGAAATATCTGTTCAGCATATGTGTCTATTATGCATTTTTATTAGAAAGAAATAGAAAATAGCAAATAAGGACATAATTTATGATTTCATGATTTAGCAGTAGTATGTCTTCATGATGTGATTTAAAAAGAGTCAAGATTTAGAATTAGCATCAGGCCATTAAACACACTCCTTACAAATAAATTGCTCCTACATTAAAAAATTATCTTTATGCATTACCTATACTTAGGTAAAGATAGATCTTTACTATCCTCCTTATAGAGAAAAAAAAAAAACTGTTTTTTTAAAGCAGATATTTAATTTGAACTGTAGTACTTTACACTTCTACAAGGAAGTATATCTTTTTATCTTGATTTCCATTGGGTGTAATAGTGAAATATGATTCTGGAATATTAGGTAAATTAGAAAGATATCTATTCTTTATATCTCTTGTTTACAGCAATTACAATGAATTATTTTCCATAATAATTATGATTATATTGTTCAGATTTATGAGTTGAGAAAGTCTCTTCAAAGATGTTAGCCTGAATTGTTCATGTAAAGTGTTATGTTTGGCATTTTGATGTTTAAATTGTGGATTCATTATTTACTATAAAAGGCAAAGTACTGTTCAAGGCTCTATTGTGCTTAACCCAATAAGGACTTCACATTTAAGGTTGACAAGACAAGTCTGTTAATGTAAAGTTCAGAATCTTTATATGAGGTCCCTTGGGAACAAAACAAAATATAACTCTTCAGAGCATATTTCATAAGCATTAGCAGAGGTATCCAAGGCAGTGATCTCAGTGCAAACATGGACTGCACTCAACCACTTACTTATGTGAATGTAAGCAGGGCTCAGACCTCAGGACACCATCAGGCACAACTGAAATAGCAAGAATGGCAAATCTTGTCAAATTACAATTCATATTTAAGTATTGTGAAAATTTAAAGTAGTTTATTTAGCTTTCTCCAGTACAGAGGCACATATATTCATTGAATTTCTGTTGAATATTATACCTGTTTACTAGGGATTATGAAGACGTTTATTTTGGAAGTAATTTAGAATTTTTTCCCTAAACAATGACACTACATATTCTTGGTGTGTGTGAGTCACACTGTTAACTGAGTTTGAAACTTGCTAACATCTCAGTGACATGCTTATACATGTCTAGTGAATATAATTCCCATGTCTAAAGCACCTATTTCTAAAACACCTTGGCATATAGTAGAGAATAGGTGTGAAATTCAAATAATGTATTGGTGTCCCTAGTTACATATTTCACCTGAAACTATTAACAGCAGGGTATGAGTGTGGACAGATCTGATTATACAATCATCCTGTTACTGGGGAAATTTGGCTAAAAAGTTTGACATCCATTTTTGAAAGACAGCTTTAATGAACACTATTTATCTTATATTTTCTACCTTCTTTTTTATTGTTATTCTATTACAGTTAGCCCAGTGGTTCCCCCTTTACCATCCTCTCCCCAACCCACCCACTGCTCCCACAGTCAATTCCCACTGTCATCCATGTCCATGGGTCATTCATACATGATCTTTAACTAGTCCCTTCCCCTTTTTTCCACCATTATCATCCTTCCCTCTGGTCACTGTCAGTTCCATGTTTCCTTGCCTGTGGTTCTATTTTGTTCCTTAGTTTGTTTTGTTCATTAGATTCCTCTTATAGGTGAGATCATATGGTATTTGTCTTTTACCACCTGGCTTATCTCACTTAGCAGAATGCTCTCCAGTTCCATTCATGCGGTCTCAAAAGGTAGGAACTCCTTCTTTCTTTCTTCTGCATAGAATTCCATTGTGTAAATGTACCAGAGTTTTCTGATCAATTTATCTACTGATGGGCACTTAAGCTGTTTCCAAGTACTTGGCTATTGTAAATTGTGCTGCTATGAACAGGGTGCATAGGTTCTTTTGAATTGGTGTTTCAGGATTCCTAGGGTATATTCATAGCAGCAAAATTGCTGGGTCAAAAGGCAGTTCCATTTTTAGTTTTCGAGGAAATTCCATATTGTTTTCCACAGTGGCTGCACCAGTCTGCATTTCCACCAACAGTGCACTAGGGTTCCCTTTTCTCTGCATCCTTATCAGCACCTGTTGTTTGTTGATTTACTAATGATGCCCATTCTGACTGGAGGTGATATCTCCTGGGGTCTTTATTTGCATCTCTCTGATAGGAGTGGTTGAGCATCTTTGCATATGTTTAAGGCCCTCTGTGTGTCCTCTTTGGAGAAGTGTCTATTCAGGTCTTTGCCCATTTTTTAATTGGATTGTCTTCCTTGTGTTGAGTCATATAAGTTTTTTATATATTTTGGAAATCCAATGTATCATTGGCAAATGTGTTCTCCCATACAGTTGCCTGAATATACTGATAACAACTAGTGAAATTGAAGTAGTAATCAAAACACCTCAGGTACACAAAAGCGCTGGACTGGATGGCTTTGCAGGTGAATTTTACCAATCATTTAAAAAGAACTAATTCCTATCCTTCTCAATCCATTACAAAAAATTCATGAAGGAAGACTCCCAAACTCTTTATGAGGCCGGCATCATCCTAATTCCAAAACCAGGTAAAGACACAACAAAGAAAGAAAACTACTGGCTAACATCTCTGACGAACATAGGCACTAAAATCCTCAACAAAATATTGGCAATCTGGATTCAGTAACACATTAAAAAAGATGATCAGGTAGAATTCATCCCAGGGATAAAAGAATGGTATAATATTCACAAATCAATACATATAATATACTAAACAAAATGAAGAAAAACCATATGATCACATCAATAGATGTTGAAAAAGCATTTGACAAAATCTAGTACCTATCTATGATAAAAACACTCAGCAAAGTGGGAATAGAGGGAGCATACCTCAATGTAATAATAAAGGCCATATATAAGAGACCTACAACCAACATTATACACAATGGGCAAAAAGTAAAAGCTTTCCCCTTAAGATATTTTCTACCAGGAAACCCAGGAAGCTCAGAGAGTACCAAAGAACTTGAATCCAAGGAAGAACACACCAAGGCACATCATAATTACATTAGCTAAGGTAAAAATGAAGGAGAGAATCCTAGAAGCAGCAAGAGATAAGGGGACAGTAACCTACAAAGGAGTTCCCATCAGACTGTCAACTGATTTCTCAAAAGAGACCTTGCAGGCAAGAAGGGGCTGGAAAGAAGTATTCCCAGTCATGAAAGGCAAGGACCTACATCCAAGATCGCTCTATCTAGCAAAGCTTTCATTTACAATGGAAGGGCAGATAAAGTGCTTCTCAGATAAGGGCAAGTTAAAGGAGTTCATCATCACCAAGCCCTTATTGTATGAAATGTTAGAGGGACTTATATCTAAGAAAAAGAAGATAAAAACCATGTATAGTAAAATGACAGCAAACTCACAACCACACCTAAAACAAAAACAAACTAAGCAATCAACTAGAACAGGAACAGAACCACAGAAATGAAGATCACATAGAGGGTTAGCAACAGGGGAGTGGGAGGAGGAGAGAGGGGGAAAAGGTACAGAGAATAAGTAGCATAGATGGTAGGTAGAAAACAGGAGGAGGGTAAGAATAGTATGGGAAATGTAGAAGCTAAAGAACTTATGACATATGGACATGGACTAAAGTGGGGGAATGTGGGTGGGAGAGGGTGTGCGGGGTGGAGGGGAATGAAGGGGGGAAACAGGACAACTGTAATAATGTAAAATAAAATATATTTTAAAAAAGATATTTTCTACCTTCTGAACTGCATGATTGGAATAAATCTTCTCAGTGTCTTATTTGGAAAATAAAATGTGCAAGACTAGAAAGCCATGAAGGTTATTCACAGTTGCCAAGCTGATAAATGAGACTAAAGAGAAAATGGATCCTGAGAATAAGAATCAATTGAGGATTCCTATAAAGACATTTGCTACAATTATAATGTCATTCTTGATAGACTGACTCTTTAATTCTCATTTATAACCTATCTAGTGTCTTCTCCAAAGAAGACAAAACTGCTAATTGAATTGTTACATTTGTTTATAAAGTCAGTTGTTATATCACAAATTTATTTGGACATCTCTTTTACACATTAAATGTTATTTAAAGAGTACATTGTGGTAATGATACTTTTATATTCACCAATAGTTCTAAACTACTTTAAACATTACACAGTTTGCCTACTATTTTTTATAAAGCAAAGCAGATGCTATTTTCTTTCAATAACTAATGTAAAGTATCACAATTAACATTTGTGATGATTGTGACTTTTTTGGTATGGTACAGAAAGCTTAATAATTCAATTCCATTAATATCACCACCAAATCTCTTCAGAGAAGTTGTTACAATGGGAAGCTGTCAAGCTCAGGTTGGAAGATTCAAGTTTTCTGAAATTCTAATTTTCCCTTGAAAGATAATTTTTTCCTTTGGCTACAATACAGCCAAAAAATTAGACAGCACCTTTAAATATAGTTTAATTAAAATATTTTACTACCCTGGGATCACATTGATAGTTTTAAGGTCATCAGGATTGACATTACATATAGTGCTTTTTACAACATGACAATGTGATATTTCAAATTGAATTAACTTAAAACATTTGTCAAATGAGAATAAACAAATCAGAATTCTTCCCCACTACAAAGTTTCGCTAGTGATTTCAAAGATTCAAGCAATCAAAGGACACAGATGTCTTTCAGTGAGATATGTAAATTATTTTACACAGCAATGTATGTTCATGTCATAAAAAAATCTCCATTTACATATCAGAGAGTTGCATCGCTTACGAGGTCTTTCTAGAAAGTATCCAGTCATGCACTATGAAAAGCAGAGACATTTACCGAAGAAGATACAAGATACAAGAAACATTGTACACAGGACAGTGATGCCACAGTCCCCTTCAAATTAGGCACCTTGAGACCTACCTTGTCTCACACAGTTCCAGTCACCATCAGCTGCCCCATGGTATTTTTCTGAATCTATGGTCTGAAGTCTCTTCCCTTTCAAAAGATGTTAGTTTTGGGAAAAGTCAGAAGTCACAGGGTGCCAAATCTGGGCTATAGAGGGGTGAGTCACCTGGGTGACTTGATGTTTCACTAAAAAACTCTGGTAGCATCATCATGACAACAAGCCTGCTCATGCACCATGTCTGTGCAATCACCAGTTGCCCAAAGCTGCAGCCTTCTGAATCATCCCAATAGTTTCCCTGGAGGAATGATCAAGCTTAATGCAAAATTTAATGTGATGGCCACACAGTACACATGCTCACTGAACAACATTGACTGCCCCCACTGACTAGTACAGTGAAGTCATCATTGCTCACACATGCACATTCCAGTCCACCCTCCTTGGCTGTCGGGTTATATCAATGTTGCATAAACCATTCTCATTATATTAATAATGGCTGGACTTTTTCCGAGCAGACTTTGTATAGATATATATGCCTATTTTCTTTTTTATTTCTTTAAGCAATATATTTGAAAATCAAGCACTGCTAAGTTTCATAGTAACAACAGTTTATATTTTGTAATTTCTGAAGTGTTATATGATATTCTGTTATCTATAACCCAAAATGCACCCAATTAAAATTCCTTGTTTCCTAACATATTTTATAGATACAGAAAAACTAGCTTAGCTTTCTCTTCGCATATTTTCCATATTTTAAAAAATAATGTAAGCATGAGTCTGTATTTGAGATATAGCCTAAACTGCCAAACTGCCTATCACTTCCCATGTAATTCCCATGTGTATTCCCATGTAATACACAGTGGGTGCTGCTAAAAGTGCTTATGGACTCAGGGCTTATTTAAAATGCTCTGTGCCTTCTGACTGATTAGAAATTAGTCATTAATACCTCAGCTGTGTTCTAACAAATATTTATAAAACTGAGAATAAATAAAAACCCCATGGAAACAATGAATGTTTCCAAGGTTTATAGAACATAACATCTTGGAATATGGGCCATTACTGATTATTAAAGCCCTTTTTTATCTCATTCTCCTGCTGTTCTTCATAATACCCTAGTGTGAAAGATAGGCACCAGTGTGGCTGAGCTGGATACCAACTATAACAGGGTTCTGGAGCCCAAAACTTTCCAAAATTCTTTGTGATTTCCCTACATGCTCACTGAAGAACGCTAGTGCCTCCATCTTGCATCTATGTATGGCATTTCATGCGTATGTGCGGCTTCTGATGAATATCTGCAGTGCTTACAAAGCACGATCCGTAACACTGGCGACTGAAGCAAGAAGTGTGTTAACTATTGCATGAATCATTTTCATAAATTTTCTTTCTGGAAAAATACAGGCTATCCTAAGATCTCAGACTTTAATATCTGTCTTAAAGTTTCTTAATTTGTAGGTCATCTTAGATGTCCCTCTCAATTGTGTTACTTTATGATTTTTAATAGGCAATATTTTTCACTTTATATTATTTGAAAACCATGACTATTGAGTTCTTGTCAGTATTTTTCTCTCTAGAATGAGATAGCAAAGGCAGGCTTATTATCTATTTTGCATCATTCATATAATCAGGGCCTATGTTAAGTATTTGAAGTAATACAAGTAGCCAGGGAGTTAAAAATATTTGGGGCAATACTAAAAATATTTTGATAATTTAGTACATGAAAAGAATATGTAAAATGCAATGGTTATTCCTGTGCCTGTTTAATTTTGGAAATGATTGTGTTAAAATAATGGAATTTGTCATATTTAAAATGTTTTAAATTCAATTTTAAGGAGATTTAGATACAAACTATTAAAATTCATACCTCAGGAAAAATTAATTAGAGTCATTTTTTTTAAAATTAAGAGTAAAAGAGACACTAGGTCTGATCAGCATGAGGCTATAAAAAAGAAATAGAACACAACTATACCATCTAATGCTAAAACATACGCTAATCAAGCCCATGGAGCATTGACTGAGAATTTTGAAGAAAGGGAAAACAGAAATGAACAAAAGCATAAAAACAACCCCTGACCACTAAAGCATTATTAGGAAATAATTTTTAAAAATATATGAGAACCCTCAACAGCATTATATAGCATATTGCTGCTACTAACAATAATTATTTTGTCTAATACTCTTAAGCACTTTGTGTTAGGAATTATATTTTAAATATTTTATGAAATAATTTAATTTCCATAAAACAGTGAGAAAGATACTATTTTTATCTTTATTGTACAAAGATGAAGAAACTGAAGCACAAGAAGTTAAGTAACTTGCACTTTGTTTCACAGTTGGAAAATGGCAAGAGCACCAGGGGTGCACAAATGGAAGTATGTTTAAAAACAGCAGACTAGTTGGGAAGCCTTTTAGTTGCTGAATCTATTGCTCCGCTTAATTTAGAAGGCATTGTTTGCTGCACCTAAGCTTAATACTATAGTTACATTGGCCATTCATTGCTTTTAATATTAGTTTAACAAAAAGATTTATCTTCGAACAGTCTTTAAAAAATTAAAACAACTCTTTGCCAATCTCCATGTGAGGTCAGGGTAAATAAAGACAAGCATCTGTTTTTTTTGTTGTTATTGTTTCTGAACTATGATTAAGACCATCATACATCAGCTTTTAAGAAGCTATATTGGGGGAGAATGTTTTCGAGCCTGATTCTTTTGGAGTGAGATTCTTATGGATTACGTGAGATTTCATCGTGCCTGTAAACATATTTCTCCCCATCCTCCTGCTCTGCCATACACATATTTTGTAAATACAATGTTAAATTTATCTGAATCTGACCTCTCTCAACCCTGTGATTACCCCTGAAGTACTAACTATTGGCCAAACCTAACTGGAATATTTTTACTAGCAATTAAGGTATTTTTGTTTAGGGTGCAGAATATACCAGGAAGCAGTTTATCAGCATGATTTTTTTTAACCTTTTAAAAAGATTTTATTTATTTATTTATTTATTTATTTATTTATTTATTTATTTATTTAGAGAGGGGGAAGGGAGGAAGAAAAGGACAGAAACATCAGTATGGGGTTGTCTCTCATGTGGCCTCCACCGGGGACCTGGACCACAACTCAGGCATGTGCCCTGACTGGGAATCAAACCATCGACCCTTTGGTTCACAGCCTGTGCTCACTCTACTGAGCTACACCAGCCAGGGCTATCAGCATTATTTACAGAAAGTGTAAAGATTGATGGATTACATTTGATCTGTTTGGAGTCTTAATTTTCTATTATTGAAATTGGTCATGAAAACTAGTTTTGTCTACTTGATTAGAGGGTATAAAATGCTCATTGGATGACAGTTGTCTTTTACTGAGATCAATGTTCTCACTCATATCTTGGGGATTCACGCTCTGAAAATGTGAATTCAAACCTGGTAATTCACTTCCTGCAAGACTGAGGAAGGGTTCTGGAAGTATCAGACTTCTCAGATATTTTCCTGTGCTTGCTTTCTCTTGTTTTGTACCTTTTAACTTTATCTTATCCCAGACGAATGCTTTTGTAAAATACATTAATGTGTACACAGTGTAATACATAATAGTGAAAATTAAGGAAGCTGATCTTAGCTTCCAAGTACAAAATTGGTCCTCACCCAAACTTCTAAATATGCTCCTTGATTGAGTCTCTGGTGCTAGGTGAAGGTTTGCAGCTCAAAATCTTAACAAAAAAAGAAACAAACAAACAAAACACATAGTTACCATTTGAGTTACCATTTCCTCCCTCCCTCTTTTCATTATTACTTAACCTGGACTAAATTGATTGTTCTTGATAGGATTTTGATTCTTGTCACATACCAGATGGCTATAAATCTTAAAGAACCTCAGGATTTAATTCCCATATCAGTCTGGCTACCCAAATAAAAATACTAGGGAATGGGGATGGAAGTTTAAGGCAAATTCATCTAAGTACCATAGATCCCACACATGTCTTCTGATCTCTGAACTCAAATTTCTCAACAGTCCTATACTTCCTTAGTTGAAAGATTATGCTGCCTTCTGTTCCCCCTAGTATGTATTCTGATTTATTCATCGCTTGGGTTAAAGACTAATAAGTCATTTTCTGGCCATATTTTAAGTCTGCTTTCAGACTAGTTCCTGCCTTTTAAACCAGGACTTTACAAAGGTGTATTAAGATGTTGGCAAAAGTTGTTTTTACTCACAATAAGTCCAATTAATAGATTATTCATACTTGCAGGTAGAATATTTTAACAAATAAGGTCAAGAGTCTAAAAGTCCTTGATGGCTATAGCAATCTTTACAGGCTATTGGAATCTCCAGATTTTTAAAATAATGGTAATTATTCCTAGCAGGCTAAAAATGTATCATTAATAATGGAAATTCCTAAATAGGAAGGGTAATATTTCTTTTTAATGCACCATCTGTAGTGACTGTTCCATGCCTCTTTCAATTTTATATAGTTATGTAGGGAGGTTGTCATTTATTTTGGACATTGGGTGGGATGTAGGGGGTTTTATTTTCCAAAAGTGGCTACACCTGTCTCTCTATGTCCCTCCTCTGGTAACTTGGTGGAATTTTACAAACAAACATAAAAACAAATACAGTACAGAAGTGACTATATGATTTTTAAGGCTAGCTCATAAAATTGGATGCTATTTCTGCCTTGTGCTCTGGAATACTCACTCTTGACCTCTTCAACTATTGGGTAAGTATTATTTTCTACAGTTTACCATGATGTGAAAAAACTAAAATTAACTGATACAAAGAGATCACATGGAAAATTTCTGAACAACGATTTAAAGAAGTTAGCCTTTGATCCATTTCTTTTCTGATTAAGGTGTTGGGGGAGGGAAAGCAAGATGACCTAGTCTAAATCCACCATAAATAACTGACATCCTGGTAAGTGAACAAACAATACATTCTAGGAAAGGAATCCTGGTCTATGGAATGCCCTTCAAGGGTGTTCCAAATATACAATTGCTTCTGGTGAATAAACCTATACTCTATAAATTTAGGAGGCATGGCTCCTTGGAAAATATTATCTACTCATATATATCAGTATTAAAGAAATTTCATAAACAAAAAAGAAGTCACAATACAGTGTACAGATGATGTGTTGTAGAAATGTGCACATGAAACTTGTATGATTCTGTTAACCACTTGTACCCTAATAAATGCAATGAAAAGGAAATTTTTTTAAAAATTAGATTACTTTTCCATGCTGAATTTTGAAATAACAATGTAGAAGGTTGAACTGAAATATTTAAAACTTTAGTTGCCAAGCAGGAAAGAAATGAAAAACAGGCTTAAAGTACTGAAATGCATGTGAAATTTAATTTCTTTAAGGGAGTAACGAAAAGACCACCTAGTTTTATGAAATCTGGATGTTGGAGAGAACTTCAATCTCATTGAATTCAACTGAAAGTCTACTTGATTCTTCCCTGTAACATTTCATCAAAATGATGGTGTAGTTTCTATTTAAGTAAGTCCCATCACAGAAATCTTGCTACTAATTACACAATCAAAAGCTAATAGACTGAAAGATGTCTAGACTCCACACATCTTGTCTACTTTCCAAGGACAAAAGAAATTACTCTTCACAGCAGAAAAGACAGCATGAGTTTGCCTTCTGAGACTGAATGCATCACTCCAAGCATCTTTTCAAAAGCTCAAATTTCTTTAATGGCCCGAGGTTTATTTTTAAAAAATCAAAGGGGTTTTGCATTCTACTTCAAAATGCATCTCTGCTTGTGATCACATGTGTGCTACCCTTTTCTAGAAGAGTATGATTGCCTCTCAATTTCTAAAACTTCCCACAAAGTTGAAGAGCAAAAAAACATACCAGTTTGGCTCAGTAACTTATCTTTATTTCGTGGCACAGTTTTTCCAGCCTCACACAATAACATGCATACAAATAGCAAAATGTATGTGTATGCATGAATTTTTATATAGTGTGAATCCTGAGAAAGAAAACACCTACTAAGAAGGGCTTCTGGTGGCTAACTGACCTCAAATTTTTTAAAAAACAGAGTCCAGCAGCCATTTCTACACTGTGGCCTCTCACGCAAACCACACTTCAGGGAGAAGCCTGCACTAACTGCCTGCCACTGTGTTTCTGCCATTTGAGCCTGCTCTAACAAAGGAGTTCCTAGAATCCTATTTCAATGAATAGCACTGAAGCTTTGCCCATCCAATTGGAGCTGTTCAGTACCAACCAAACAGAGCAGCTCCATTTTGACCAATCAGGAAAGTGCCTTTTGACCCAGTCAACTGTGAGGACTTGGAGTCCTCATTTGCATGAGGACAGACCCATTAGGAACTAGGGGCAGAGACTTCTGTCTATATAAGTCAGCTCCCCTCTGACTTGAAGAGGGCACTTTGCTTTTCCACTGAAGAATGAAGATTCATTGCCTGGAATGATGATGTTCCCTGAGCTGAAACATCAAAGATGTCTAGCTGGAGCACAGTAGAGAAGAACAGCGCAGGCCAATAAGACTGGTACAGTACAGAGCAGGCCAAAACACAGCAGAGTACAGCAGAACCGAGCAGACCAATTAAGAGCAAAGTGGGGCTGACTAGCTAGAGATGGTTCTGGCCCGAGGGCCACATGAACCCAGGGCTGCCTCACAGCTATGCAGTTTTCACAGCTGTGTTGTATTACAAGTGAACTGTTTTGTACTGACTAAAGTTCCCTTCTTCACAGTATCTCAAATTGGGATTACTGTAGATGATGAATTGGTACCAATGACCATCAGGTGACAATATTTATTGGCATATATGGACTATTTCAGACTAGACATCAGAAAAACTATCAAATAGGAGCTTTAATAAAAAATTCACATGCTTTTATTAGTGAAAGGTTTTTTACTTCATCTTTATTATATGTTTTCCATTACCAGCTAGCCCCTTTATACTGCCTCCCCCCAGCAATCAACATACTATTGTCCATGTCCATGAGTCCTTTTTCCTTTTTGCTCAATCCCTCCATCCACTACCTTCTCTCCCCACTAGCCCATCTGCTCTCCATCTATAAGTCTGTCCCCATTTTCCTTGTTAGTTCAGTTTGTTCACTAGATTCCAAATATAAGCAAAAATCGCATGGTATTTGTCTTTGATTGGATTATTTTACTCAGCATATTCTCCAAGTTCATTCATGCTGTTACAAAGGGTAAAATTTCCTTCTTTTTTTACGGCCAAGTAGTATTTCATTGTGTAAATGTTCCATAGTTGTTTTATCCACTCATTTACTGATGGACACTTGGACAGCTTCCATACTTAGCAATTGTAAATAATGCTGCAATCAATATAAGGGTGCTTATGTTCTTCCAAATTAGTGTTTCAGGTTCCTTTGGGTACAGTCCCAAAAGTGGGATTGCTGAGTCAAAAGGCAGATTCATTTCTAATTTTTTGAGGTATCTTCATACTGCTTTCCACAGTGGTTGTACCAGTCCATATTCCCACCAACAGTGCAAAACAGTTTCCTTTCTCCACATCCTCACCAACATTTGTTGCTTGTTGACTTATTGATGATAGTCATTCTGACAAGTGTGAGATGTTCTCTCGCTGTGATTTTAATTTGAATTTCTTTGATGATGAGTGATGTTGAGCATCTTTTCATATGTGTATTGGCCGTCTGTATGTCCTCTTTGGAGAAGGGTCTGTTCGTGTCCTTTGTCCATTTTTTAATTGGGTTACACACCACATGCAAGAATAAATTCAAAATAGATCAAAGATTTAAATGTTAAACTCGAGACCACAAATTGTAGAAGTAAACATAGGCAGCAAAATCTCAGACATGGTTCATAACAATATTTTATCAGATATGTCTCCCCAAGCAGGGGAAACAAAAGAAAAAAATAAACAAATGGGACTACATCAAACTAAAACGTTTTTTCACAACAAAGGAGATATCAATAAGATAGAAAGACAACCCACAGCATGGGAGAACATAGTCACTGCTATATCTGATAACGGTTATTCTCCAAAATTTATAAAGAACTTACAAAACCCAAACCCCAAAAAGCAAACAACCCAATTTTTTAAAAAAGTGAAAATTTTGAACTTGTGTTTCTTCATGTTGAGAGATCAAGTTGTTTTCCATCTTGTGAAGGATTGAATGTTGTTGTTCCAGCAGACAATATTAAATACATTTTGAAGATCTTTATGTGAAGGAGGTACCTGACACTAATCTTTAATTTTTCAAACATCAAGTGCTGTTGTTTTCATAATGTAAATTACCTAAATTTTCCTAAATACTTATTCTTTTTATATAACTCTTAGACTTTATTTTCTCTAATGCATTCTTAGCATGAGACATTAAAGCATTCAGTCCTGTATTGCAATTGATTTTTGAGTCTGTGCAGCCTTGAAAATACATATGATAACTGAGTTACTTCATGGGTCATTCTTTATCATTAAAAGGATCACTGCCCTCACCATATCAAATTTACAGTTTGTGGGCATCCAGTCAAGATGCAGCACAGGTAATAGCAGTACTAGAGATTTTCCACAATGAACATCAAGATTACAACTAAATTATAGAACCACCATTCAGTATGCCTGAAATCTAGCTGAACACAAGTACTGTCACTAAAGATGTAAAGAAGAAACCACAGCAAGACAGGTATGAGGGGCAGAGACACAAAATGGCACCACACCCACATGTAGCAGTTAAAAATTGTGATGGATATTTCATGTCCACAGTTCCCCTCTAAAGAGTGAGGGGCCTCGTACCCCGTTATAGAACCCCAAGTCCAGGGTTCTGGTGCCAGAAAGAGAAGTGCCCATAACTTCTGGCTGTAAAAACCAGCAGACTGGGGCTGAATGAGGTAGAGAGAGGGCTCTTGGAGTCCCCAGCATTCATCTTAAAGGATCTGTGCACAAACATACTTGCTCTAAGCCCCAGAGCTGGGGCAGCAGTTTAAAAGATGCCAGGGACATCAGGGGAGGAACTGAATTGTCTTGTTTCAAGCCAAGGACAGGCCAAGGACTGAAGGGACAGATTTCTCCCAGACAGAAGTGCTGGCAGAAGCCATTATTCCTTTGCTGAGCCCTCCCTCCACAGAGCCAGCAGGTTGGTACCATATCTGAGTCACCATCAATCTGGCTAACACTGTTTAGTCCTACACTGGTGACTCCCTGAGACCCTTTCCCACACAACTTGAAGATCCACCCAAGCCATTTCCAGTGGCTTTGCCATACAAATGGTGGACTCCCTTGGCTCAAGCTATAGACTTTCTGAAAATCTCTCAAACAAGCAGTATCTGGCCTCTGCATATCCCATACCTCTTGCTAAGTGACCCCAGGCCAGGCACAATCAGCAGCCAGCCTCTGTTTGCAGTTTGGCCTCTCTAGGGCATCTGCAAGTCTAGCACAACTAGCAATCATCTGCAGATTGCTTTGTAACTTGTGCTTGTGGTCCCAGTCAGGGTATAGGCAGCGGCTCACCTTCTGCTTCCCAGGAAGCCCCAGAGATAGTACGCCTCATGAACAGCTTCAGACCATACCATAGTACAACCCAATTACCTTCATGATTGGCACACTCAAGAGGAAGACAGAGAAGGCACCAAAGCCCTACTAAAGTAAGTCCTGATTCGTGGAATTGTCTCCTAAAGAGTAGTTACTCTGCTGTAGCTACAGTCAGTCCTTGAAGCAAATTGGCCTGGGGGGACGGGGTCAATCCAATCCTTTCCAATGATATGCCCACAGCAATCAAGGCTCAACTACAAGATAATGCACACAGCCCACAAAGTGGGAACACCTGGAGCACCCAGCTCAGGTGACTGAGAGGCTGCTGGGTTCTACAGGACACCCACTACATAGCGCCTCTCTACCAATACTGGGAGATGTAGCATCTCAACCTAGTACTAGGGAAAAATAAAAATAATAATAATAAAAAAAACAAGAACAGCAGCCAAAATGAGAAGACAAAGGAACAAGTCCCAAATAAAAGAATAGAACTCTCCAGAATAAGGGCTAAATGAAATACAGGTATGCAAACTACCAGATACAGACTTCAAAACACTGGTTATAAGGATGCTCAAGGAACTTAGAACTTCAACAGCACAAAAAGGGACATGGAAACCATAAAAGAGCACCAGTCAGAAATGAAGGATACACTAACTGAAATGAAGAATAAATTAGATGGAATCAACAGTAGAGTAGATGGGATGTAAAGGGATGGAAAAGATAAATCATAAAAACAAAACAAAATGAAAAAACTGGGGTAGTAATACATATACCAGATAAATAGACATTAAAATGAAGGCTATTGTAAGAAATAAAGAAAGACCCATATAATTCAGCAATCCTATTTCTAGGGGATGAAATGAAATACATATCTCTAAGAGATAACTGTAACTTTATGTCCATTGCAGCATTATTCACAATAGCCAAGACACAAAACAACTGGTATTCTAGGATGAATAAATACAAAAATTTTAAATGAAATACACACACACACACACACACACACACACACACACACGAAGATATATAATGAAATCTTGCTGTCTGCAATAACATGAATGGACCTAGAGGACATTTTGCTAAGTGAAATAAATTAAGTCAGATCAGACAGAGGGAGACAAGTGCCAGATGATTTCACTTCTGTGTAGAATCTAGAAAACTTAACAAACAAACAGAACAGATACAGACTCATAGACACAGAGGACATTTTGACAGTTGCCAGATGTTGAGAAGATGTTAAAATTGTGTAATCAAAAAGATTTCATTAACTTAGCATTTTACTGCTCACAAGAATTCAAAAAATAATGTCAAAACAAAACCCTTTAAAATCGGTCAATATTTGGTAGCAACAGATGGGTTGAGGGTGCTCAGGGTCATGGTGGTCAGCCGCCCAGCCTGCCAGTTTGCATGTTTCTCCCAACCAATCCTTTGCTCACATACACACACAAATTTATTTTCTCAGAAATGTTTTCTTTATTATATCATCAAAATTGTTGAAAATTAACATGTATTCATAGACATTAACATGGTTACCAAAACATAAATCAGCAGTATTGTTAATATTTATACTTTTATCCAATTCTTAGAAAAATAATTGGATTAACTTTAGACTTTCAACTGATTTTTCAAGTTTATACTTTAAAATCCTTTAATATTTTTATAAAATAAGGCATCATTTTTGGCTTATTGCCCCCTTTTTGACACAAAGGATATGTTTACCATGCTATAGGGCTTCCAAATTTTCATCCACTACATGAGATATTTGTCTCAAGGCAATTCTAGAACAGACCATAAATAATGTTTCAAACAACTTTTTACTTGCTGTTTATGTGTTGCATTTATTTTACTAGCTCCTAGCTAAGACTTTGCTATTACTGGTAGCAGAAAAGTTATATTTTCTTCAAAAATGCACCAATTATTTTTTAAATGTAACTACAAGAATTTCAATGTCATTCAGTGGGGTAATATAAAAAATTAGGCTTATTTGTAACTTCACAAAAAACTCCACAGTGTTTTAACTAGTATCTAAATTGATCCTATCTTTTAGATTTGCTATTCTTCACTGCTTCTTTTGCTGTGGGGAACCTCAGCATCCAATCCATCTAAGAATGCCCTTGACCTTTACAAGTTATTCTGAAATGCCTTCTCAGTCCCCTTCACTTGTTCTTCAGCTATACCCCAATTTTTAAATAATGAGGTGGCAGGTTTATGACAATGTCATCTATTATTATGCAGATGACATACTTTTATGAATCTAAGCATTTAATTATCTTTAAATGAATACTTAGGAAATGCCATGTAGAAGCTTTAAGATTACTTTCTAGCTCCATTGCCTGGGAAATATATGGTAACCTCTCTATTAGAAGATAACTTGCATAGTAATTTCACTCTACAATTAGGATAGATTATTTACAAAGCTTTGAAGGAATAGATTATTTGCAAAGCTCTGAACTCTGGGGGGGGGAGGGTGGGGGGAGTTAGTTATATACTGACTGAGCAATATGCTTTTGAATTTAAAATATAGAATGTAGGAGCTCTCTACCATATATTTTAATTTTACTATTTCCATTTATTTTTAATTTAGTATGTGAAAAGTATCTTTCCTTTTTATCTAAGCTTTTAGCCATTTACATTTTTTTTATTCAGTATGTCCATTATCCATTGATTTTATCATTATTACCAGAAATACCACACACACATTTCTTGGATGAATTAAAGAAAATCCTACAGAGCTATCGTAACACCTATTGTGGTAACGACTTATTGCTGGAAGACAGACACTCCTATTTTCCTGAGAATGCAAAGATAAAGAAAAAAAGCAAGTCTAGCTCCCTGGTAAAGATTATTTCAAGTCTATACCTGATATGACTACTTCTAATAACCATGGTAAATATCACAGACTTGTTTAATAGTAAGCTTTAAGATTACTTTCTAGCTCCATTGCCTGGGAAATATATGGTAACCTCTCTATTAGAAGATGACTTGCATAGTAATTTCACTCTACAATTACAGTAGATTATTTACAAAGCTTTGGGGAAATAGATTACTTACAAAGCTTATACACAAAAGCATCAGTCTTAAACATTTTGCATATTTTTGTTCAAGACCAGGTCCTTCCTCCCCTGGAGGGCCTCCCTCCACCCAGAAGGCGAGGAATTGCTTAAGATTTACAATCAGCATTTTATTTCTGTAGTGATTACATCACCTTCTGAAGGCAGCTTCCCTACTTAGATGTTCTCCAAATGATATGCCTCTTCTGGAGGCATTAAAGCAGGTCCTACAGACTGAAAGCTCATTTCTCAAGTCTAATTCTTCTGAGAGCTATCTGTTAAATGTAGAGATTTATGATTTAATAGTCACTGTTAGTTCTGTCCCTCAAATCACCTCTTTGGAGTAAAATAATCTGTATTCCATTACTCAAGGAAAATAGCTTGAAATTATTTGAACTTAACACTTTCTTATGACAATGGCAAAGATTATTTGTGGAAATAGGAAACACCAGTAAACAAATTATAGGATTACATGGCAGTGGTAAAACACCCTACATTCCAATATATGAGTATTAGCATAATAAAATAATTGTTATATCTCAATTATATATTATCATCCACATTTTCTACCTTACTTTTGGTAAGTCCTTCTTAACTATCCTTAGTTTTTGGAATTATCAGAAGACTTGGATAATCTGTAGCACTTGCCCGTGAAAAATATGTCCATAGGCAGCATCTAGTAGCTAAAATTTATTTCATATTGGCAGATGCTGGCGTGAGAAAACATTGTTAGGTTCTTCCTGTCTTGAGCAGCATTAAAGATCATCAATCTTGACAACAGGAATTGCATCTGCTTCCTATAATTCCACAGTGTGTGTTTTACTAAATGTTCAGCGTACTTATTGTTGAAACTTTAGGTATTAAGTTACCATTCAGAAAACCCAATGAGGCAGGTATAGTGAGCTCAGGCTGCAAAATTCAAAGGGGGGATAAATGAAAGCACAGAATAGTTGCTATTTAGGACACATGCTTTAATCTAACAGCTGGTTTCTGTCTCTCAACATCCTGAAAAGTCTGTACAAGGCAATTCAGGGGCACAAAGAAATAACCTACAATGAAAAATGTAAGGTCACCTAACTTAGACTGTGCATATAACTCCTCTTGATCATGTCCTGAAGTAACATTAAAAGCAAGAGTTCTGGGGGCTTCCTGCCAGCATGTCTAGATTAAGCACTTCCAGTTATGACCTGGATGTTATGAAAAACAGCAATGAGACTTTCTGGATGCAGAGTAAATAGTCATTTAGAGTTCACCCCAAATTGTTTTATGAAACAAACACAACCAGTGTAAGAGGGAATAAGGCAGACGTCAGAACTGCAACTCTTCTGGGACTCAGTCCTTTTCTCCATTAAACCCCTCACTGTATCTATGGCTCTGTGTGTCATCAATCACAATTTATTTTAGAAGAAGAGAGTTTGTACATTAAGTACAATGAAGCATTACTGTTGTTAAAAGAAGATATTTGAGAGATAGCTAGAAGGAGCCAAAGACCAAAACCCTGCATGTCAATACACCCACCATTGTATTTTAGCCCCGCTGCAATGTGATTCAACACTGCAATTTTGTTTCCAGTGCATAATCCCATCTTCCATTAAGCAATAAGAAATATGATCACTCTGTAAATCACCAATGAATACCATGATATCATCATTTTTCCAAAAGTATTAATAAAAGAGAACATATGCAAAAAACTGCTGCCTTGCTCTTATAATGGCTAAAGGTTTATGATAGTTATTAAAGAACAATGTGCAAAAAATCATTTTCTATATTAGCACCAACAAATAAAAATAAAGATACTACTTAAAGTAATTACTAAACATATTTTAAGCCACCAGAAACCACACATTGAAAAAAATAATAGGATGGGATGATAATTCTATCTGGGATGTGCTATAAGGCCAAAACTGTGGTCACCATAGTAAGCTTGTAACAGGACCACCCCACCCCCAGGAAATGGTGGAGGGATTGGTAAGTACTAAGAACTGTGCACACATACATTCCCCTGGTAAGGGGGGTAACACGCCACAACTAAGCAGAAACAGATGGGCAGGGCACATGTGTTAGGATAGGAAAGTGATAGATGGGAGGGTATCTCCCTTCATCCAACCCTCAATGCTCAGGGGATTCAGACCACCTTAAAAGTGAAACTCTGTCTCCAGAGTTTTGCCTGTTTGGTGGAAAGTAGACCCCCACTGGCTGGTTCCAGTAAGAAGCAGACCATTCTCTTGGGAATGAAATCGACACACACTCTCTTCTGCTTGAATAGATCCTCTGTAACTTGGCAGGCAAATGATACTCATTTTCCCATTTGGGAAGGTCACATATTCTGATCATTTTTACTCCTGAATATTCTCAACTTTTATTCTGTGTATATGTGTTTGAATTTATAGCATTCAAAGTTCAAAAATAAAATACAATGACATCTAATATCTATCAATAAATCCAGTAGGCTATATATTAGCTAAAAATCTTGGTTAATTCCCTCAATCTTAGTCTCTATTCTATGAATATATGATGAACCTGCTGAAAAACCTGCCACTTTCATGAACAGGGCAAGGATTACTCATCTCATTTCTCCTTTTTAAGATCACACTGGAAGTCATAGCTAATGACAAGAGAAGAAACACAGAGGATATAGAGATCGGGAGGAGAAAAAGCCATCTTTGTTTGTGGATGACATGACTGTCTATGTCAAGGATGTCAAACTCATTTTCACCGGAGACCACATCAGCCTCACAGTTGCCTTCGAAGGGCCGAATGTAGAACTCCTTGCCCCTCGTTAAGGAGTAGTTTCATTTATACTGTCCTAAAATTACATTTGGCCCTTTGAAGGCAACCGTAAGGCTGATATGGCCCCAGGTGAAAATGAGCTTGACACCCCTGGTCTATGTAGAAAATCCAAAAGAATCATATTAAAAAACCCTCCTGGAACTAGTAAACAATAATAGAAAGATTTCAGGATACAAGGTAATATACAAAATATATTTTCCTAAATGCTAGCAAAAGGAAATGTTAATGCTTTGCTTTTTTTTAATTTAAAATTCCATTAGCATTCAAAAATGAAATAAAAAGTATAAATCTAACAAAAAATTATATGAGGAAAACTACAAAATTGTAATGAAGAAAATTATCAAACTAAATAAATGGATACATATCCTATGTTCATGGATCAAAAAACTCAATATTGTCAAGATGTCAGTTGTTCTCAAATTGATCTACAGATTCAATGCAACCCAAATAAAAATCATAGCAAATCATTTTGTGAATGTCAACTGATTTTAAAGTTCATATGGACAGGGGAATACTCATAATAGCCAGCATAGCCAGAACCATATTGAAGTGGAAAAATAAAGCTGTAGGGTTAATATTACCTGACTTCAAAACTTACTCTAGAGATATGGTAACAAAAAAAGTGTGGTAATGGCAAAAGAACAGACAAATAGATCAATGAAACAGAATAAGAGAATCCAGGAAAAGACCCACACAAATATAGTCAACTGACTTTTGACAAAGAGGAAAAGGCAATACAATAAATAAAAGATAGTCTTTCAACAAATGATGCTGGAACAACTAGCATGTACATGCAAGAAATACTAATAATTGTCGCAGACACTGACCAGCAGTGACTGCGGAATGCTGCAGATTGCTCGTCAACCCACGAGAAAAACATACACAGAGACAGCCAAGTTCTGTGAGGGAGTAGGAATGGTACGGCCACCCTCTCTAGGGGAGAACACCCCATTCCCCTGCGGAGAGGCTTTTTATTGGGTTCATTTGCACAAGAATTCAGGTAAAGCTCATTGCTGGGAATTATGGATCAAATAACAAGGAACTCTGAGGGCTTATTTTGAGTCAGGGTTTTACATATTCTTTTTGGGGCCTGATCACCTGGGGAACCTGCCCTTTTCAACACAGGGCTGCACCACCCTGTCATTGTTTCAGGCTTAGGTGGAGTGAGGGAAGTAAGGCAGCCAAGAGCTAAGGAGATTTTCTCACAGACAATGAGCACTCAGGCTTTGTAAAAGCCTAGGGGTGAGGGTCCATCACCCCCTTTTACCATAGCCCCCAAAGCATTTCCTTGGGGACCTCCCACGTGATCGTGCCTGTGTTAGGTCATTCCCCCCTTGGGGAATCTTACCCATCATTGGCTAACCGACCAAGCTTTGGGGACCAGGCAGGTTGAAGTAAAAGGAGCAGAAGCGGTGCTCCTGCCAGGGAGATAAGCTTTTGTCTCCTTGCTGGCTTATGGTTCCAAGGTTGTTCCCTCAGCCTTAGCCTAGGCGGGGGTTATAGTTTCTGATACCAGGCAGGGCAGTTCCCAACAAATAATTATAATAAGTATCTAGACACAGAACTCATGCCCTTCAAAAAAAATTAACTCAAAATATATGATAACCCTAAATATAAAATGTGAAACTATAGCATTCCTAGAAGACAATATAAGAAAAAGTTTAGATGGTCTTGGGTTTGATAATGGCTCTTTAGATACAACACCAAAGACACCATCCACAAAGAATTTTCAAAACTTGAGTCATGAATAATGTGATTTTAAATGGGCAAAAGTTATGAACAGATATATCACCAAAAAGACATACAGATGGCAAATAAGCATGAAAAAGAAACACTGTATGTCATCAGTGAATGGCAGGTGAAAATGACAGTGAGCACCACCACACAATGATTAAAATGGTGAAAAGCCAAAACACTGACAGCACCAAATGCTGACAAAGATGTGGAGCAATAGGATTTCTCAGTCACTGTAGATAG
>PVIA01010261.1:9412-53299 GCA_004024845.1 Tonatia bakeri | reverse complement strand
AAAAAGTCATCAAATAGAGGGTTAGCAACAGGGAAGTAGGAGGAGGAGGGAGGGGGAAAAGATATAGAGAATAAGTAGCATAGACAGTAGGTAGAAAATAGAGGGAGGGTAAGAATAGTATGGGACATGTAGACACTAAAGAATTTTTGACACATGGACATGAACTAAAGGGGGGAACGAGGGTGGGAGGGGATGGGCAGGGTGGTGGGGAGTGAAGGGGGAAAATGGGCCAACTGTAATAGCATAATCAATAAAATAAAGAATTAAAAAAAAAGAATGATATAGACAGCAACACATTTATACTAGAGGAATTTAACACCCCACTGTCAAAAATGGATAGATATTCCAAACAAAATATCAACAAGAGTTTTGTGGCATTGAACAATGCCCTAGATCAAATGGACTTAACAGATTATATATATAATCTGTTATATATATATATTCACCTGAGGAAGCCAAATACATGTTCTTTTCAAATAAATACATATTCTTTTCAAATGCACATAGAACATTTTCACAGATAGACCAAATAATAGGAAACAAAACAAGCCTCAACAAATTCAGGTATGTTGAAATTATATCAAGCATTTTCTCAGACCTCAAGGGCCTGAAACTATAAACAAACTTCAAGGAAAAAATCAAACTCACTCAAATTCATAAGGATGGAATAGCATGCAATTAAACAATGAATAGGTCATTGAGATCAAGAAAGAAATCAAAAAGTTTCTGGAAACAAATGAAAATAAACACACAACAGTCCAACACTTATGGGATACAGCAGAGGCAGTCCTGAGAAGGAAGTTCATAGTGATACAGGCCTACCTAAAAAAGATAGGAATGTTTCAAATAAACAAACTAACTTCACATCCAGAAAAACTGGAGAAACAATTAACAAAGCCCAGAATGAGTAGAAGGAAGGAAATAATCAAGACCAGAGAAGAATTAATGATATAGAGACTCAAAGCACAATTCTAAGGATCAATAAATCCAGGAGCTGGTCCTTTGAAAAGATAAACAAGATCGACAAGCCTTCAAGCAGACTCATCAAGTAGAGAGCACACTAGTAAACCAAATCAGAAATGAAAGAGGAGAGATTACAACTGATACCAAAGAAATACAAAGGATTCTAAGAAATTATTATGAACAACTACAAGCCAAGACATTTGAAAACCAGGGTGGAACAGACAAAGTTCTAGAAATAAATAATCTCACAAAAGTGAATGAAGAAGCAGAATACTTGAACAGACCAATAACAGCTGGTGAAATTGAAGCAGTAATCAAAAAATTTTCAGCACAAAACAGCCCTAGACTAGATAGTTTCACAGGAGAATTTGACAAAACATTTAAGGAAGAGCACACACCTATCCTTCTCAGATTATTACAAAAATAATCCAAGAACAGGGAAGACTCCAAAACACTTTTTAGGAAGCCAGCATCATCCTAGTTCCAAGACAAGATAAAGACACAACAAAGAAAGAAAGCTACAGGCCAATAGCACTGATAAACATAGACATTAAAATCCTCAACAAAATATTGGTAAACCACATCCAGCAATACATTAAAAAACTTATACACTGTGATAAATTGGGATTTATTCCAGGGAAATAAGGTTGGCATAATATTTGCAAGTCAATAAGCATAACACATCACATAAACAAAAAAAAAACAAAAAACACATAATCACATCAATAGATGTGGAAAAAGCATTTGATAAGGTGCAAAATCAATTTATGATAAAAACACTCAGTAAAGTAGAAGTAGAGGCAGCATACCTCAACATAGTAAAGGCCATATATGAGAGACCTACAGCTAACATCATAATCAATGGGCAAAAACTAAAAGCTTTCCCAGTAAGGTCAGGAACAAGACAAGAATGTCTTGGTCTCTATGGTCAATTAATATTCAACAAAGGGGACAGAAGCATAAAATGCAGTAAAAATAGCCTCTTCAACAAATGGTTTTGGGAGATCTAGATAGCTACATGCAAAATAATGAAATGTAACCACCAACTTACACCATACACAAAAATAAATTCAAGGTGAATAAAAACTTAAATATAATTCACAACACCATAAAATTCCTAAAGGAGAACATGGGCAGGAAAATCTCAGATGTTTGACACAGCAATACTTTCATCGATATGTCCCCTAGAGCAAGGGACATAAAGGAAAGAATAAACAAATAGGACTTCATTAAATTAAAAGGCTCCTGCATAGCTAAAGAAATCAGCAGTTAAATGAAAAGGGAAACCAAACATATGGGAAGAAATACTTGCAAATGATATCTCAGGTAAGGGTTTGATCTCCAAAATATATAAAGAACTCACATGACTCCACTCTAGGAAGACAAAGACCTCTATTAAAAAATGGGCAAAGGTCCTGAACAGACATTTCTCCAAGGAGGACATACAGAGGGCCCATACACATGTGAAAGGATGTTCAGCACCACTAGCCATCAGAGAGATGCAAATTAAAACCACAATCAGATACCACTTCACACCAGTCAGAATAGCCATCTTTAAAAAATCATCAAACAATAAGTGCTGGTGAGGGTGTAGAAAAAAGGGAATCCCCGTGCACTGTTGGTGGAAATGCAGACTGGTGCAGCCACTGTGGAAAACAGTGTGGAATTTCCTCAGAAAACTGAAAATGAAATTGCCTTTTGACCCAGCATTTCTACTACTGGTACTATACCCTAAGAATCCTGAAACACCAATTCAAAAGAACCTATGCACCCCAATGTTCACAGCATTACAATTTATAATAGCCAAGTGCTGGAAGCAACCTAAATGCCAATCAGTAAATGAGTGGATCAAACAAATGGTGCTACATTTTCACAATGGAATACTATGCAGCAGAAAGAAAGATGGAGCTCTTTCCCTTCAGGACAGCATGGATGGAACTGGAAAGCATTATGCTAAGTGAAATAAACCAGGCAGTGAAAGAAAAATACCCTATGATCTCACCTATAAGTGGAACCTAATCAACAAAACAAATAAGCAAGAAAAATATAATGAGAGACATTGAAATAAAGAACAAACAGACAGTAACCAGAGGGGAAGTGGGAGAGGGATAAATGCAGAAAAACATATATAAAGGACACATAGACAAAGCCAAAGAGGGTAGGTTCGATGCTAAGAGGCAGGGATGTGTGGGGCGGGAGTCTTAGTGAAGTGAAAATGAAGACAACTGTACTTGAACGGCAATAAAAAAATTAAAAATGCTTACAATGGTTAAAAAATATTTCCATAACAGAAAAGAAGAAAAAAATTACCAGGTGTTATAATAATTTCCTGCTTTCTGAAAAGTCCACTTGAATTTGAATTTTTTGTAATGAATACCACTGTAATATGCAATGGGAACCAGCTATTTCAAGGAACCCCATGGTGAATCCTTCTGTAAAGTGAAAATTTATTCCTTGAATTATTTTTCACATAAATTTAGATTTTAATATCTCAGTTCACTTGCTGGGAAAAAATGTTCTCCCTATTGTGTAGGTCCTTCTGTTCAATATATGACCTTTTGACCAGTCTGTGATTTACATGAAATAGTTTAAAAAAGCAAACAAGTTAGAGATGCATGCTAATTAGAGTGTTTGGATTGAAGTGTTGCCAAGGGCTAGCAGGACAAAAGATAAAAGAAGCTCTGTCCTGTATATGGAAGGAAAACAAAATTAAAGGAAGGAAGTTAAAACCAAGAGAAGGATTCTATATCACTGGGGACTGTGAAGAGATATAGCTATGAGGTCCAAGAGTATTACACTTGAGGCATTGTTTTTGGCAAGCTGGAGAAGGAATTCCAGGCAAGACAGAGACACTAGTTCTTTCCATGGCAATGTAAGCTTAGGGAAATCTCTAACCTAGTCTGGAGTATGATCTTAGAGGAACTAGGAAGTGAAGACTAGTTGCAGAACTCGGAAGGAAAGGGTGTATATCAGAGAAGCTATATTTGGAGGTTACTTCAAGTCCATAATACCAAGGTTATTTGTCAGTCTCATTACTTTTTCTTTAATACTCTGTGCCCTGTGATATTCTTGGAATGCATCAAGGTAGATTTGTTAAACCAATAAAAACAGTTAAAATGGGTGGTACTAAAACTAACTGCTAGGGACTGAATGAATGCTATATCTCTCAGGCCATAGGTTTAAAGGAAGACATAATGATTAAGTCATAGCAGTAAAGACAAGATGTGACTTTTTGAATCATGTAGCATACACACTACATTGAATGGGAAGCTAACATTATGGCAAGGAAGATTCAACTGTTTATCATAAAACCTGTAGTATAAATACAATAAACAAGCAGATATTGACAAGTTTCTAAGGATAATGGATAGTACACAGTAAATGTATAAAATTGTCAGTCCTCTTTTTTTTTAATTGCCTAACAATATAAACTTATTTTCAATAAGACCCCCCTTTTTTCACATGAAATATTATGGTAGACCATGGTCAAGTTTGGCACAAAGTAAATTTAACAAATTATTTCTTCATGTCTAATATCTGCCCAGTACTATGAAGGACACAAAGATATATCAAACACAACTCCTATCTTAGATGAGATAATAATCCATACATGAAACAAGATGTGTATAAATGATTTCAATTTGAGGAGCAAGCTAAAACCCTATAGAATTCTATTAAATTCCAAGGAAGTCACTAGTTACTTTTAATTACACAGAAGAGTTCATCAGAAAAGGAAATGCATAATTAATAGAACTATATTTTTCTTAAATGATAGCAGCATATCAAACCAATCCATCTGAGAGACAGCTGGAGTCCTATTTCACATTGTCAAGCACACTAATGATCAAGGGAGTATATGAAGCAAGGAAAAATGATTTTAGGATGACATCACAGAGTAAAATCATTTTAAACTCAACTGTTAAGCTGTTCATCACTCATATCTGGGTAAAAATAAAGGTAGGAAAGTAAGAGCTGGGCTTCTGAAGCATTGCTCTATATTTAACTACCTCTTTGGCAAGTTTTCCAATCCCATGCAAACACATGTTGTTGCAGGATTACAAAGTCTGCCATAAATGGAAAGGGTTTCTCTTCCTAGAAAGTTCATCATGCACCAGAGTTCATTCTACAAATAATTTAGCCTCTGATGAGTTCTCCAGATGATCTGGTTGTTCACTTTCATGTCAAGCTTGGGGATTTTCCATGACCTCCAAACATCTTCATTTGCCTTGAATCATTTTTTCTAAACAGTGCAGATCTGGAATCCTTGATATTCTCTGCCTTCTTTTGAGACAAATTTATATATCTGTAATTCATACTATCTCTTGGAGTTATAAGTTTCAGCTGTTAAAGTAGTAGTTTTCAAATTTCATTTTAGGAATGGAAATTATTCCTCACCCCAAATGGTCAAGAAATCAAATATATAAAAGAGATTAAAGTGAACCTGGTATGGTAGAAGCAGAGCTATGGCTTGTTGCCTGAGCCTCTATCTTCTCCCCAGTCCCTAAATGACATCTCAAGGAGCTTTACAGAACCCTCAAGGGAAATGTATGTTTTTAAACCATTACTATAATTGGATGAAAAGGTTATTTTAATAACTGGACAGAATCTCTCAAAAAAGGAATAATGTTTTAAACAAAATATATTTGTGGTCAATTGAGTATAAACAATGAGACCAATTTAGCCTGGATTTGGGGGGCAAAAGAGTTTAAAAAGTAAGCAGTTTAAATTCCTCGAATAAGAATTGAGTAAAGTTTGTGGTGGAAAAGAGAAGAAAAAGGATATTTGTAATGCTGTGAAATTTCTACAAACACAAAAGCTTATATAGATGGTTATTGGTTGTGGAAATAAAAGAAATGTGACTGGACTACGAGTTCTGGATTGACATGGAATGCATCAGAGTACAGTGAGAAAGAGGCCAGTAAGAATGAGAACTCAGTGGAAACAAAAATTCAGAACCAAAAGTGATAATAAAATGTGAGTCCCTTTTAATTTACAGGTAAAGTGGGAGAGCAATAAACTTCTAAGGAAATGTGAGATAGTACCCTAACAATTTTATCTAAATTTCAAAGAGCACAACTTAGATTTATGTCCAAAAAATCTATTTGGCATATAAGGGGACTGTGACATTTCTCCATGTCTGAGGTTGGAATGAAAAATAACTAAAATTAATATATTCTCTTTAATTCTCATTCCAAGTCCTCACCTCCCATAGATAGAGAGGGAGAGAGGAAAAGAAGGAAAGAGATAGACACAGAAAGAGAGACTGACTCCAGATTTGCCTAACACTCCCAAGGAAAAAAGTGGAAAAGGGGGGGAGGAGAGGGTAAAGTAGAAACAAGAGGAGGAGAAATGGCAGGGATAAACAAAGCAGGATTAAAAAAAAAAGGAGGTATGGCATAAAGTAAGATATATAGGAGACTGGGAAAAGAGAAAAAAAATAAGAATTTTCTATCCAAGTAAGAAAAGGTCATTGCAAAACCCAAAACTCAAATATTCAGTGGGGGTCACACACACATACACGTGTTTATATATCCTAGTTGTTTTTATTTCCAGAAGCAGATTATCATCTTGAGAATAGGGTTTTAGAGAAATTTATTCTATTTCTTTTAGCTCCTACAGATCTTATTCCAGTGCCCTCCATAACTGATGCTCAGTAAGTGCTGGTTAAATGGGGAAAAAACCACACCTTGGTTTCCCCTGTCTATGCACCCAGGTACATGTTCTTCCAACCCTTTCATCCTCCAGGAGAACTGAACTACCTATAAATTCCTTTAAAAATTGTGCATTTTTAAATATCCATGAGTTTACACATTCTAGGTTTCCTTGACAAAAATGTCCTTCCCCAATTTGTTTATCTGCCAAACTCCTAACTCTTCGCCTTCCATATTCTATTATTTTATCATCCAACACATTCAATATCTGTCTGTGATACGTATATGTTTGCTTTACTGAATTGTGAGATTTATGAAGATAGATCCCAGGTCTTTCTCAGCCAGCACAGTATCTGTAACACTTCATTCATCATTCAACAAATGTTTGTTAACTCTCTATCTCTATCTTCTTGGCTAATCTGTGAATTCCTTGAGAATAGTAACCATATAATTAACACCTTTAGATGACTAGAACCCAACACAGTCTCTGGAACATACGCAGAATACGTCAAGTGAATTGGCTTAACACAACAATTATAAACACTGCCAACTTCTGACTATAAATTAAATGTCTTTTTTTTCAATTTTTAATTATTTATTTTTATTGTTTATTTTATTATAATTGTCCCAATTTTTTTTCCTCTTTTGCCCCTTTGGACTCACCCCACCACTCTCTCCTACAGCCAATCCTCTCTCCTTAGTCCATGTCCATGAATCACTCATACATGTTCTTTGACTAATCCCTTCCCCTTACTTCCTCCATTCTTCCATCCCTCCTCCCCTCCTACAGCTATCAGTCTGTTCCATGTTTCTATGTCTCTGGTTTTACATTTCTAGTTAGTTTATTTTGTTCATTAGATGTCAGTAACAAAGTGAGGTCATATGGTATTTGCATTTTGCCAACTGGCATATTTCACTTAGCATAATAGTCTCCATGAATATCCAGCCTGTCAAAAAAGATAGGAATTCCTTATTTCTTTATGCTGAATAGTACTCTGTTGTGTAAGTGTACTTGTTTTTAATTCACTCAACTACTGATGGGCACTTGGGCTATTTCTAAAACTTGCCTATTGTAAATAGCACTGCAATGAACATAGAGATGCACAAGTTCTTTTGAATTGGTGTTTCAGGATTTGTAGAGTATATTCCCAGCAGTGGAATCACTGGGTCATAAGGTAGGTCCTTTTTTTCCTTTTTTTGAGAAAATTCCATACTGTTTTCCACAGTGGCTACACCAGTAAGCATCCACACCAACAGTGCACTAGCATTCCCTTTTCCCCACATCCTTGCACGCACTTCTTGTTTGTTGATTTATTAATGATGGCCATTCAGAGAGGTGTGAGGTGATATCTCATTGTGATTGTGATTTGCATCTCTCTGATGTCTAGTGATGTTGAGCATTTTTTTCATATATCTGCAGGGCATCTGTATGTCCTCCTTGGAGAAGTGTCTATTCAGGCCCATTGCCCATTTTTTCATTGGGTTGTTTGTCTTCCTGGTGTTGAGTAATATGAGTTCTTTATATATTTTGTAGATAAAACCCTTGTCCAATGTTTCATTGGCAAATGTGTTCTCCAATACAGTCAGTTCCATTTTCATTATAATGATGGTTTCTTTAGCCACGAAGAAACCTTTTAATTTGATGTAGTCCCATTTGTTTATTGTTTCCTTTATTTTCCCTGCTCTAGGAGATCTATTGACAAAAATATTGTTACATGGGATGCATGGAATTTTACTGCCTATGTTTTCTGCTAGGACTTTTTATGGTATCATGATGCCACAAAATGTTTCTTATATTTAAATATTTTATCTATTTTGAGTTTTTTTCTTGTGTAAGGTGTAAGTTGGTGGTCTAGTTTCACTTTTTTTTTTACATGAACCAGTCCAGCTCTTACAACACCATGTATTGAAGAGACTGTTTCTACTCCACTGTATGCTCATGACCCCTTTGTCAAATATTAGTTCTCTCTAGAGACATGAGTTTATTTCTGGGCTCTCTATTCTGCTCCATTGATCTATGTGTCTGGTGTTATGCCAGCACCAGACTGTCATGATTACACTATCCTTGTAATATAGTTTGATGTCAGGTATTGTGATCCCTCCTACTTTGTTCTTCTTTCTCAGGATTGCTGAAGCTATTCAGGATCTTTCTTAGTTCCATATAAATTCTTGGAATATTTGTTCTATATCTGTGAACTATGCCAACGGTCTTTTAATAGGAATTGTGTTGAATCTATAGATTGTTTTGGATAGTATGGACATTTTAATGATGTTAATTCCTCCAATTCATGATCATGGTATGTACTTACATTTATTTGTATCTTATTCAGTTTCTTTTTCAGTGTTTTATAGTTTTCTGAGTATGGGTCTTTTATATCCTTGGTTAAATTTATTCCCAGGTACTTTATTTTTTTTTTGTTACAATAGTACATGGGATTCTTTCTTAGTTTCTCTTTCTGATAATTCATTGTTGAAGTACAAGAAGTCCATCCAGTACTGGATATTGATTTTGTATCCCACTACTTTGTCTAATTCACTTATTAGGTAGAGTAGTGTTTTGTGGAGAGTATAGGGTTTTCTATGTATATTATCATGTCCTCTGGAAATAATGACAGTATTATGTCCTCTCTTCTGATTTGGATGACTTTGATTTCTTTTACTTCTCTAATCACTGTGGCTAGAACTTCCAGTACTATGTCAAAAAAGTGTTGAAAGCAGACACCCTTGTCTTGTTCTTGATCTTAGGGACACACTTCTAGTTTTTGCCCATTGATTATTATGTTGGCAGTAGGTTTCTCATATTTCATCTTTATTTTGTTGAGGTATGTACTGTATATGTCCACTTTTCTGAGCATTGTTATAAAAATGAGTGCTGGATTTTATCAAATGATTTTTCAGCATATATTGATATGACCATGTTATTTTTGTCTTTCATATTCTTTATGTAATATACTATACTATCAGATGCTAAGCCAAGGGGTAAGGTATAAGAAACTTCTGTAGCCAAAATTTCCAATGGTGTATGACCCAGTGAAGGCAGGCCTGTCCCATTCACTGCTGTATCCCTAGTGCATAGCACAGTGCCTGGGACAAAGCTGCTGCTTAATCAATAGTTATTGACAGCGTATGTGTAAATAAATGAAAAGTGGGAATTGAGCTTTTCCAGGTCTTGAATGAACTTCTCCAAAAGCTACCAAAAACAATAAACTGCCAATATACATGTCTGATTCTAAATGCATACTCCATGGTCTTCAATTATGCTCCCTCAATATCCCAGTTATCAAGCTAGTGCAGCATTTAAGGAAATAAAAAGATACCCAGGGGGATATATACATTAAGATTGTAGATGAGGGAAGAACATGGATCCCACATGATGCTAAAATAAACAAATCAGAAGCTCACTAGCATAAAATAGGCCTTAATGCAAGTAAATCTACAACTCCCTGGAACTACACCCAGAGGAAGGCCTTTTGTAAAGGTGTTTGTTTAGTTTTCCTTTTAGTTTGCACTTTATGTTCCTTATAATCTGGTACCTTCTGGATAAAGTTGGGGACAGAGATCTGTAGAATATGATAGGTATGTAGTAGTGTGACTGTTTCTGAGCTCCACAAACCTCAGGACCCTGAGCCTCCCACACTCCTGAGAAATCCTGCTTGATCTTATAAATTTATCTCTTCTCAAATGGGGCGGAGGACCTAGATATTTTAAATCAATTACTTTAACTCTCCATTTCCCTTTACTTATTTATACACAGACTTAATGGTCATTTCAAGATGGTAAATTTCTGATTTCTTTCACCTACTTGGATGCCATTTCATGACACCATTTTATTCATGGTTTCATTTCATTAATTCCCCCTCTTTATTCCTCTTAGGAGCCAGTGTCCTCTAATGTCATCCACTGAATTTCCCAAAAGCGAGCACTTTTTTTCTCATCTTGCAAACATCTCCTAATTAATGGTTACCTCGGCCTTCTCATTAATGCCCAATCCAGGAGGCAGTTAATGATCACCCATGCACCAGATGAAATTTTCAGGGACAGCTCACTCCAAAAGTGCTGCAGATTTTGTAATCTCAGTTAAAATTTCTTTTTTTTTGTCCTTTCCATAAAGGTAAGGATGCCATGGTCTTACTTTCTCAACACCCAAGCAACAGATTCTTTCCACCAGTAAATAAACATGTTCAAGTCTTCTCCGCATATAATTTTTAAAAGTCCAAATGCAATAAAAATGCACCACAGACCTCAACTCTCTATCTCCCTCAAGCAAATACTTCCTCTCTTCACCTTTTCATAGCCAATCATTTTTCATTACTAATCAACACTCACTTTCTGTACTTGCATCTCAATCCAGTATAACCTGGTTACTGAAATACTCTTGCAATTGAAATTATCTCACTAAGCTCAGCAATTACCTCTAAGTGCAAAATCTTTTATTTCTATGTGCCATATATTTCCACTGATCATTACTTTGGGGTAAATATTCTGGTATTATTTGTAGCACTGTTTTTTTTTCTTGGCTCTTACCAAATTTCTTGCACTATTTCTCCTCATTGTCCTTCACTAGCACATGTTACTTTACTAATTTCTTACATATTGATAAACTTCAGGCTTATTACTTGGTATTTTTTACTAAATTCATTCTAGGAAATACTAGTTACTCTTCTGACTTTTGCAAAGCATTTTCCAAATTGGTCTCTTTTGCCCCATTATAGTTTCTGAGATACAGGTTCATTTTATCTGGCATCCTGATGAAACATCTCAACTTGTATGACCCACAGATAACTCATACTCAACATTTCCCAAACTATAGTTATTATCTACCCCACCTTAAATTTATTCCTCTTCCAGTGTTCTCAGTGACCATATCACCAATTACTGTTGTTCATATAAGAAATTTGGGAGCCAAATTTTTTTAAATTCTTTTATTTTTAAACTAAGTTTATTGTGATAACTTTGGTTAATAAGACTACTTAGGTTTCAGATGTACATTTTTATTATATATGATATGTATATTGTACTGTGTGCCCACCACCTAAAGCTAAATCATCTTTCATCACCATGTATTTAGTCCCCTTTATCCTTTACTATCCCCCTACCCTCTTCCCTCTGGTAATCACCACATTGTTGTCTGTGTCTATGAGTTTGAGTTTTATTTCCCACATCTGAGTGAACTCTTATGCTTCTTAACTTTTTCTGATTGACTTATTTCACTTAGCATAATACTGTCAAGGTCCACTCATGTTGTCACAAATAGTAGTATTTCATATTTTCTTATGGCTGAGCAGTATTCCATTATATATATGCACTACATCTTCTCTATCCAATCCTCTATAGAAGGACATTTTAATTGTTTTCATGTCTTGGCCACTGTGAATAATGCTGCAATGAACATAGGGGTGCATCTATCTTTCTGGTTGTTTTCAAATTTTTTGGATACCCAGAAGCAAGATTACTGGTTTGCATGGTAATTCTATTCCTAATTTTTGGAGGAACCTCAAAAAGTGTACCAGTTTACATTCCCACCTACAATGAAGGAAAGTTGCAGGATACAAAATCAATGTAAAAAATCCACTGTATTTCTATATACTAACAATAAAATTTCAGAAAAAAAGAAATGAAAAATAAAACAATTCCTTTGCAATAGCAACAAAAAGAATACAATACCTAAGAATAAACTTAACAAAGGATGTGATAACCTATATACTAAAACCTATAAAACAGAGAGATTGAAAAAGACACAATGATTACTGTCAGTTTGTTCTTTATTTCCATGGCTCTGGTTATATTTCGCTTGCTTGTTTGTTTTGTTGATTAGGTCCCACTTATAGGTGAGATCATATGGTATTTGTCTTTCACCACCTGGCTTATTTCACTTAGCATAGTGCTCTCCAGATCCAGCAATGCTGTCCCAAAGGGTAGGAGCTTCTCCTTTCTTTTTGCCATGTAGTATGCCATTGTGTAAATGTACCATAGTTTTTTTGATCCACTCTTTTACTGATGGGCACTACTTCACACTGATCAGAGGGCCATCATAAACAAATCAACAAACAAGTACTGGAGAGGCTGTGGAGAAAAGGGGACCCTAGTACATTGTTGGTGGGAATGCAGACTGGTGCAGCCACTGTGGAAAACAGTATGAAGTTTTTTCAAAAAACTATAAATGGAACTGCCTTTTGATCTGACAATTCCACTGCTGGAATTATACCCTAAGAATCCCAAAACACAATTTCAAAAGAACCCAATGCTGTTTTATTTAACCAGTATTTATTGTGCTGCTAACTCTGCTCCAAACATGGTGAAACATTCATTTCATGTTTAAGCCCTGGCTATCACTGTAGTGTAACCTCTGTTAACTTGATCCAAACCCTTTTATACTTTTCATGCTTGAATCATAACTTATTTCTCACTAAATACATACTGCTCTCTTTCCTCTCTGTCTTTGCAAGAATGTTTACTGTAATTCAGCAAACAGTCTCTGTGTTAATTGGAAATAATTATATACCAAGTGACTCTATACTGTTTGTGGCCATACAAGGGTAACCAGATATGTTATTTGATTTTTCCTTAGGGGTAGTGCATCTGCAATTTTATCAGTCAGACACATTGCCACTACAAGAAAAGTATTAAGCTGTCTTGAGGGGTTTTTGTTGGAGTTAGGAAATGGTAGGTAAGATGGACTTTAGTTGAGAAAGGGAAGCAAGGGTTTACATGTCTGAACAGGTTATATTCCAGCCAGGCCAACAAAAGCTGCACTGTATTGATCTTGAGTTACCCAAATACTTTTGGAGTACATTTGCTCAATACTTTTACCCAAACCCTGAGTTAGGCTAGTAAAAGAAATATTTTGAGGCTCAAATATTTTTGGTCCACATTACAACATGGGGATGGTCCCTTCATCTTTATGGCTAGCAGGCTAACATTAAATGGGGGAAAGAGAAAGGGAAGGAATTTTAACATCTTTTTTACTTTTTTTGTGCTTCTTTACACTTCTGATTGTCCAACACTACTGCTAGTTCATCCCTTTTACTAAAACTCAGCTTGTTTCCTCAATATATCTTTCAGTGGGTGTTCCACACCTGCTGTAACTGCTATCTTTAAAGAGATTATTTTTCTATCTAATTTTCCAGCCTAATACTCTCCTCTGACCATTCCTGACTCTCTTGCTGTTTTGTTCTACTCTCACTTGGGAGATCTCCCCAGGATTTGAAACTCAGCATGGAAGTAAAATATATCTATTTCCTACTCCCCTAGGATAGCCAAACAACGTCCCAAGTGTAAGACATGCAATCTGATGTTTGGCTCTTCCCTCTAACATATCACAAGTATTTGAATTATTATCAAATCTTTGTTACTTAAACCACTGCTTCTTCTCATAATTTATAAAAAGTCTATTTCTGGCAAATAATTGTTCTAAAATCCACTTTCCAAAACAAGAACAAGAACAGCAACAAGAGACAGGCCTATAAGACTTACTATGCACTGGCCAGTGTTCTAAATTCTCTCTCTCCCTCTGTCTCTCTCTCTCTCCCTCCCTCCCCCTTCTATGTGTGCATGTAATAGAATTTTCATATGAGATTTCATATGAGTCAGTCACCACTGTTACCTAAACTTTACTGATAGGGAAATAGGCACAGAGAAACTAGGAGACTTACCCATGGACACATAGCTAATAAATTTATCAGTATAAAAATAACTATCGGTATAAAAAAGACTATCAGTATAAAAATAAATTCATCTGACATTTCACACTGTCTCCCCAGCAAAATTTCAAGATGCTATTATTAAAGACACATCTTATTATGTCCTAGTCTAGACCCCTCATTGAACTAGAAGAGAGTAACCACTAGCCACATGCAGCTACTGAGCATTTAAAATACAGCTAGTGTAACTGAGCAAATGAATTTCTCTATTTTATCACATTTTAATGATTTAAAATTAAAATATCCATATGTGGCAGTAACTACTACCTTGGACAATGTTGTAGCACTGTTTTTTTTTCTTTAGTCAGAATATTGATGTTGACCAAATCTGTACTTGCCACTAAAAAGAACAACAAACACATAACATTGTGGCTTTTTTTTCCTAATGGAATAGAATGTAACTGGGAATATAAAACACAGAATACATGAATAGCAATTCAATGTTGGTGTTGAACTGAGAGTGATACTAAGACAAGATAGGCCAAGAGAAGTCTTGACACTGAGCAAGTGACAGGTAGGTCATCTCAGGGCCTTGGCAAATGGGTTACAGTCAGAGTACCAGGGGTGAGGTCAATAGAGTACAGGTTGACTAAGAGGAAAAGCATGTATCATAGTTTTGGATATGAAGTAAAAAGGAATAGATCATTTGTGGTATCCAAGCTGAGGCAAGTCAGAACTCTCAACTAGATGAAGGAGCTTAGGTATAGCACAGGTTGAGTGTGTATGTAGTAACTAGTTCACACTGGGCATGAGGCATCAAATAATACATTTTTAAAAGAATACGGATAGTACATTTAAAAAGAAGATAACTCAAAGCAAGTGGGTCCATGCTACAGATGGACCAGGTTAGGAACTTTGATCCTAATAACAGGTACCACCTAGTGCATACCCACTATGAACCAGACACCATTCTAGATGCTTTATACATATACAGGGGAGGAAAAAAAAACTAGGTTTACAGTTCTTCACCAGGAAAAATACATGCAGGTTGTGATTATCACAATAGCTTTATTAACTCAAAAGAATGTCACAGTGGCACAGTAAACCTACTTTTGCTACCCCTGTATAATATAATTTAATCTTGTGAGGTAACTACTATTATTATCCTCATTTTACTGAATTTCAGTAAGATCATCTTTAAATCACATTTCTATTAAATGATAGTCAGGTTTTAAAGCAAAGTCTATTCACTTTCAAAGTCCATGTAATCATCACTACTCTATAGATATCTATAAAATACTTATAAGCATCTTTAGAACTAAGCAGTGGGAAAGGTTCTTGGGGAAAATTTTACAGGCCTAACAGCTAAGAGTAGCTCTCTTCAAAGAAGTATTCAAAAGAGTCAGAGCTTAAATTTTGGGCATACATTGATATATTAAAAAGGAAATGAGTTTCCATTGGGCTGGGGATAGGGCTGATATTTTGAGGAGGGACAAGACACATAAAGTATAACAGTTATTCTGGAAGCAATAACAGAGGCTGGAACAATGTTAATATTATCTTCCATTTACCCATGTATAAGCCATTGAACTAGATGTTTCCCACAGAACTAGATAATTTATAGCTATTATCTATAATTTTCATTTAAATTGTTTATGGGAGATTGTATGAGCTCCATTTCAAAGATGAAGTTGAGTGCATTAAAAGGCATGAATTATAACCCATACCTGTCTGGTTCTAAAGCCATAGTTTTTCATGCCTAACAAATGGCTTACATGAAAAGCCACATGAAAAGCTTTAATCTCTCTCTACTCTTCACATGTTCCCATCTGGACTACCTTTCATTCTTTAGATCTTCTTTGAGATTAGATGCATGTTTAAGTGGTCAAATGTCCAGATAATCCAGGGATCTCTTGGCCACTGAAGAGTAAGTCACCTTCTAAGCTATTAATTTCCATAGGATCCGACCCATTGGTATCTCCATAGTTTCTGTATGGTGAGGGGATTCAGGTATGGTGATGTGGTGGGGGACTACCTAGAGAAACTGTCTGCATCTCCATATCAAGCTACTAAGCACATGGCTCTTGCTTTGATTTACATGAAAGTTTCTACTTCCTATTTATTGACCTATTTGTTTAAATATTTTCATTGAAGTAACATTTATATAGAGAGAAATGCGTGGTTTTTACATGTTCAAATTTATGAGTTTTGACAAATGCATTATATATACCTGTGTAACCAAAACCCAAATCAAGTGATGGAATATTTCTATAATCCCAGAAGAAAGTTTCCTTATAACCTCATCCCAGTCAATCCCTCATTATAACCCCTAGCCCAGGACACCACAATTTGGTTGTTTTGTCTGTTTTTGAAATTCACTTTAATGGAATTAATATACATATTAATGTATATTATATATAATAAAAAGTATACACACACATACATACTTTTATATCTGGTTTCCTTCACTTAACCTCGTATATGTAAATTTATCTGATTATTGAAGAGACCATCCTTTCCTCATTGTATATTCTTTGCCAGGCTTAGAAAAAGAAGGAAGTCCAGTTATTTGCAATGACATGGATGAACCTGTAGGATATTGTGCTAATCCACATGAACCAGACACAAAATAACAAATACTGTATCATTCCCATTATATGAGAAATATGAAATAAACTAATAGAAACAGACAGCAGAATGGTGGTCATCAGGAGCTGAAAGAGGGGTAAACAGTGAGGTGTTTGTCAAAGGGCACAAAGATTCAGGAATCCAGGATGAGTAAGTCCTAGATATCTAATGTACATTATAGTACCTGCAGTTAACAATACTGAATTGTATACTTAAAAATCTACTTAAAAGAGCGGAACTAAACAGACACTTCCCCCCCCAAAAAAAAAAAAAAAAGAGTGTATCTTATGTTAACTCTTCTTATCACAATCAATCAAGATAATAAATAAAAAGGGAAGACAAAACTTTTGGAGGTAATGGATATATTTATGGCATTCATTGTGATGATGGTGTAATAGATGTGTACACATGTCCAAATTTTTCTAATTGTATACATTAAATATATACCATATTTTATATCAATAATACCTCAATAAAGTGGTATAAAATTGATCTTTGTTTTAACATGTGTTAGTAATTCATTCTTTTGGCTGGGTAGTATTATACTGAATACTAGATTACTAGAGCTATACTAGAGACCCAGAGAAACTTAAGCATGAAACATTGCTGGAAGCAAAAAACTAAAGCTGTCCTACTTCAGGAACATCATGAGAAGGCACTGCTCTTTTTCAAAAAGACAATTATGCTGGGAAAAATAGAATGCAAAAGGAAAAGAGGAAGACCAAATATGAGATGGATTGACTCAATAAAAGAAACCATAGGTATGAGCCTACAGGAGCTGAACAGGACTGTTGTAGACAGCACACTGCGGATATCACTCATTCATAGAGTCTCCAGGAGTCAAAGTAGACTCAATGGCATGTTACATGAACATTCCAATCAATAGATCTAGCATAATTTGTTCATCTATTCTTCTGTTGAGGGACATTTGGGCAGTTCTCATCTTAGGGGAATTATAAATAAAGCAGTTTTAAACATTCTTAGAAACCTCTTTTGAAATGCATATTTTCTTTTCTACTAGAAAATGTACCTAGGAGTAGAAATGCTGGGTCACAGGATAAGGAGTACTTTTATTTACTTATTTTTATTTTTTAAATTATATCTTATTGACTATACTATTACAGTTGTCCTGATGTTTCCCCTTTTGTACCCCTCCATGCAGCACCCCCACTCCCTCAGGTAATCCCCACCATTGTTCATGTCCATGGATGATGTGTATAAATTCTTTGTTTACTCCATACCCTATACTGTACTTTATATCCTCATGGCTATTCTATAACTACCTATTTGTATTTCTTAATCCCCTCACCTCTTCATCCATTCTTTCCCTACCCCTCCCATCTGGCACCTTCTTGGTAATTAACTTATTTTCTCTTGCTTTCAACAGTCTTTCTTTACCTTTAAACTTTGGCCTCTTAATTATGATGTGTCTTGGTGTGGCCCTCTTTGACCCATCATAATGGGGACTCTCTTTGCTTCCTGGACTTGCATGTCTATTTCCTTCACCAAATTAGGGAAGTTCTCTTTCACTATTTTTAAGATATATTTTCTTTCACTATTTTTTTCAGATTTATCTTTCTCTTCCCCTTCTGGCACTTCTATGAGGTGAATGTTAGACCTCTTAAAGTTGTCCCAGAGGCTATTTATACTATCCTCATTTTTTTTGGATTATTTTTTCTTCTTGTTCTGAATGCTTCCTTATTTCCAAATCATTGATTCTTGGCTTCATCCATTCTACTATTGTTTCCCTGTAAATTGTTATTTATTTCAATTAGTGTATCCTTCATTTCTCACTGGATCTTTTTAATGCTGCTGAGGTCCTCACTAAGTTCCTTGAGCATCTTTATAAACTGTGTTTTGAACTCTTCATCTGATAGATTGCTTATCTTCATTTCATTTAGGTTTTTTTTCTACAGTTTTGATCTGTACTTTAATTAGTGCCATGTTTCTTTGTCTCCTCATCTTGGCAGCCTCCCTGTGTTTGCTTCTATGTATTAGGCAAAGCTGCTTTGACTCTGTGTCTTTTGTAGAGTAGCCTAGTGTAGGAGGTGTTCTGTAGGGTCCAGTGGCACAGCCTCCTCTATCACCCAAGCTGGGAGCTCAAAGTGCACCCATTGTGTGTGCTGAGTATACCCTCCTCTTGTAGTTATGTCTTGGTTGCTGTTAGCAGATAGATGGGAGGCATTTACCCTGGCCAGTCAGCTGCAAGGACTAGCTGTGACCACTGACCTCCAACCTCTGCCTTCTGTGGAGGAACAGCTATACAGGGACAGGGTGGTGGTGCTCCGATGTAGTCTATAGCTGTCCAGTGGGTGCATTGGCCCTGGGGTTTCTTGAGTGGTGCAGTCCAAGGTCATTCCCCACCTGTTCCACCCAGCACACCCTGCCTGAGCTGTAAAACAATATGAGATGGTGGCTCCTTGTGCTGGGCTTGGAGATTCCCAGGTGCCAAGCTGTGACTCTAATCTGGCTGCCATTAGAGCTCAATGAAGCCAGCTGTTGCTTGTTTGAAAGGATTTAGGAACCAAGATGAGCCATTCTTATGGAAAAGCAGCTTGAGTGGGCCCATAATTTGGGTGTTGTAGAGCCTCTGTGGATCTTCAAGGTGGGTCCCACAGTGTCAGCCAGGTTGTTTGATGGAGTCTCAGATATGGTGCCAGCCTAGTGGCTCTGTGGCAGGGAGATCTAACCAAAGGGACAGTGCCCTCTGCTTGCCCTGGTGCCAGATGCTTCAGACTTTCCCTCTATACTACTTGTGCCCTTTAAGCTGCCACTTCGATGCTGGAGCTCAGTGGGAGTGAGTCTGAATAGGTGAGTCCATGTGTGGGTTCCCCAAGAGGAACTACTTAGGGCTCCAGCAGCCTTCTCTACTAACTCAGTCTCCATTGGTTTTTGCAGCCAGAAGTTGTGGGGACTTACCTTCCTAGCACTGAAATCCTGGGTCAGGGGCCCTGGTTTTGGGCTGGACTCCTCGGTCCTGAGATATCCCTCCTGAATTTTTATCCACGTTGGTGTGAGGGCAGCCTGTTCTGTGTCCATGCTGCTCCTACCAGTCTGGATGGATGTAGTTTCTTTAATTCCACAGTTGTTAGACTTCCATTGAACTCAAGTTCTGATGTTCCTGAGTGATGATTGTTCTATGTTTTAGTTGTAATTTTGATTTAGTTGTGTGAAGAGTTGAGCCACATCTGCCTACATCACCATCTTGACCAGAAGCCTCAAGGAGTATTTTTAATCATAAGAAACTCTGAAGTTTTTTTTCAAAGTGATTATCACATTTTATACACTTACCAGCAAAGTATAAGAGTGTCGGTTGCTTTACATACTCACAAAGCTTTGGTGTTCTTAATCTATTTAATTTTAGCCATTCTGATGGGTGTGTATTTGTATCCCACTATGAATTTAATTTGCATTTCCCTGATAACTAGTGACATTTTGCATTTTTTCATATACTTAGTAAGGTTGGACTATATTTATAGTAGTAGATTACACACAGCCTCTACCAATTAAGCTGAAACACTATTACCCTGAGGAATTTTTGTACTGGGAAGAATAGGCCTAATGGAGATTATGGGATGACTTAATGCCCCTCTTTCAAGCAACATTTTGCCATGGTCATTGTCATTCTATCTACTCCAGACAAAGACTCAGCTGCTTTGGGTGCTACTGTTGCTCCTGCCACAGCTGTTTTTAAAATGGCAAACTAATGGTCTTTTTTCTTAAACCATTACTTTCTCAGGACTCACAGTTGTAGTTGTACTTTTTTCCATATCTCATAAATCAACCCAAAGGTTATTTTTCCTCCTTCCAGTACTCAAAATTTAGTTTCCAGGCAGGAAAAAAAAAGGAGAATTAACTTTTGACATCCACAATTCATAGATTAATGTCTCTATAGTCAGACCACAACATTACAGATGGTCTTAATACATAGTGTATAATTGTATTATAACTTAGGTCCCACTGAATTTGAATAATGATGCCTACAAAAAGTAATTTATAAATTATGAGAGAAAGAAAGAGTGACAGAGGTATAGAGAAAAATCAAATAGATGAAGACAAAGCAACACAGTTACCTGTAAAGTGAAGAAATGTCTACATTTGCTGTGAAGGAATCCAGCTCAAATTTATCTGATGTGATTTTGTTCTTTTCCAGCCAAATGAATTTTGTATACTGAAGTTTTAAGGTGAGAAGAGGATTAATAATCAGTTGGATACATTTCAGAAACTTGAATACTGTAATTTGAAGGGATCTGCAAGGTCATCTAGCACAACTCCCCACAGGGTGCAAGAATCAATTCATAGGACTCATAAATGTTTTTATCCTTTAAAGTCCCTTGTCATAGTGACAGCCTCTGGAGCAAAAAAAAATCTATTGTTTTCTACATGTAACCACTTTATAAGTCACGAAAATAACCATTATGCCTTCTACTCTCAACTCTGGTTTGACACTCAGTTCTTTCAACCATTGCTTTTAGAAACTATTAACAATTTTGGTCACCTATTCTTATCACACTCCAGTTTGTCAATATTCTCCCTACAATGTCCCCCACAAAACAACATGTTATTTAAGTGATCTGATCAACACCCAAAATAATGGAGCTGTAGCCTTCTAGAAAAGATAGAGTGTACTCACAGATTACATTAGCTTTTTTATTTATTTTTTAAAAAATTCTAAGGTAAAGCCCTAGCTGGTATACCTCAGTGGATTGAGTGCAGGCCTGTGAACCAAAGGGTGGCCAGTTGGATTCCCAGTCAGGGTGCATGCCTGGGTTGTGGGCCAGGTCACCAGTAGGGGGTGTGTGAGAGGCAACTACACAATGATGTTTCTCTCCTTCTCTTTCTGCTTCTTTTCCCCCCTCTCTAAAAATAAATAAATAAATAAATAAATAAATAAATAAATAAACTCTCTTAAAATTTTAAGGTAAATTTTGTTGCTCCTCATTAGATTTGCAATAAAAATAGAGACATCAAATTACATCTAATTATAAACACTACACATTATTAGAGATGTGAAGTCCAACATTGTTCTTTGAGGTTTGGGGGAGCATGTAAAATTAGACTAAAATATTCAGATGGATATAGGTAACAAATATTTTCCCTATCCCCATCTCTGAATATTTTTAATTAAATAAAAAAGGATTCCCCCAGTATTCCTTTTTTACATTATTTTTATAGTTTACACTATTATAAATGTCCACATTTCCCCCTACCTTTCCTACCTCTCCCCCAACCCCCACTCCCCTTCCTCAGGCAATCCCCACATCATTGTCTGTGTCCATGGGTCATGCATATACATTCTTTTGCTAATCCATTCAACTTCTTTCATCCAGTTCTCAACCTTCCTTCTCCCCTCTGACAGCTGTCAGTCTGTTCCATGTATTCATGCCTCTGCTTTAATTTTGTCAGTTTATCTTTTTCATTAGACTTCCCATATAAGTGAGATCATATGGTATTTTTCTTTCATAGATTGGCTTATTTCACTTAGCATAATAATCTCAAGGTCCATCCATGCTGTCACAAAAGATAATGGTTCCATGCTGGCTGGTGTTGCTCAGTGGACAGAAAAGTCACCAGTTTGATTCCCTGTCAGGGCACATGCCTGGGTTGCAGTTCAGGTCCTCAGCTGAGGGTGTGCCAGAGGCAACCAATTGATGTTTCTTTCCCTCTCTTTATCCATCACTTTCATTCTAAAAATAAATGAATAAAATTTTTAAAAAGTAGTTCCTTCATTTTTTACAGCAGCATAATATTGTGTAAATGTACCACAGTTTTTCTCATCCACTCATCTACTTATGGGCAGTTAGCCTGCTTCCAAATCTTGGCTATTGTAAATAATGCTGCTATGAACATTAGGGTGCATATATCCTTTTGAGTTGGTGTTTTAGAATTCTTAGGATACATTCCCAAAAGTGGGATTGCTGAGTCAAAAGCCAGTTCCCTTTTTAACCTCTTGAAGAAACACCATACTGTTTCCACAGTGGCTTCACCACTCTGCATTCCAACCAATGGTGCAAGACGGTTCCCTGTTCACCCTCTTGTTGTTTGTTGATTTATTGAAGGTAGCCATTCTAGCAGATGTGAGGTGATATCTCATTCTGTTTTTTTAAAGATTTTATTTATTTATTTTTAGAGAGGGAAGGGAGGGAGAGAGAGAGAGAGAGAAACATCAGTGCGTGGTTGCTGGGGGACATGGCCTGCAACCTAGGCATGTGCCCTGACTGGGAATCGAACCTGCGATGCCTGGTTCACAGCCCGCGCTCAATCAACTGAGCTACACCAGCCAGGGCTCATTCTGGTTTTAACTTGCATCTCTCTGATGATTAGTAACATTTAGCATCTTTTCCTTTGCATGTGCTCTTTGGAGAAGTGTCTATTCAAGTACTTTGGCAAATTTTTAATTTTAGATTGTTTTCCTTCCTGGTATTGACTTGTATATGTTCTTTATATATTTTGGAAATTAACAAATTATCAGATGTATCATTGGCAAAATGTGTTCTCCCATACAGTGAGTTTCCTTTTCATTTTGTTGTTGGTTTCTTTTGGTGTGCAAAGCTTTTTAATTTTTTTAAAGATTTCATTTATTTATTTTTAGAGAGAGGGGAAGGGGAGGAGGAAGGGAGGAAGAGAAACATCAATGTGTAGTTGCTAATCACATGCCCCCAACTGAAGACCTGACCTGCAATACAGGCATGTGCCCTGACTGGGAATTGAACCAGTGATCTTTGGTTCACAGGCTGGCACTCAACATACTGAGCCACAACGGCTGGGGCCAAAAGCTTTTTAATTTGATATAGTCCCATTTGTTTATTTTTTCCTTTTGTTTCTCTTGCCCTAGGAGATATATCAGAAAAAATATTGCTGCAAGAGGTGTTTGAGATTTCACTGCCTATGTTTTTTTATAGGATTTTTATGGTTTTGACTTACATTTAACTATTTTATCCATTTTGAGTTTATTCTTATGTATGGTGTAAATTAGTGGTCTAGCTTTTTATTGTTGTTGTTTTCATACACCTGTCCAATTTTCTCAACACTGTTTATTGAAGAAACTGTTTTTTTTATTGCTGTTCAAGTAGAATTGTCTCCATTTCTTCCCCAACTACCTCTCACCCTAGCCATACCCACCTCCCACCTTCAATCCTACCCCTCTTTGGCTTTGTCCTTGTGTTCTTTATACATGCTCCTTTACCACCCTTTCCCTCTTTCCCACCATTATTCCCTCCCACCTCCCTTCTGTTTACTGTCATTTTGTTCTTAACTTCAAGGTCTTTGGTTATATTTGGTTTGTTTGTTCGTTTTGTTGATTAGGTTCCACTTATAGGTGAGATCATATGGTATTTGCCTTTTACTTCCTGGCTTATTGAAGAGACTGTTTTTACTCCATCGTGTGCTCCTGCTTCCTTTGTCAAATATTAATTGACCATAAAGGCATGGGTTTATTTCTGGGTTCTCCTGTATCCTTCCATTGATCTACATGCACATTTTTATGCCAGTACCAGGTTGTTTTCATTACAATGGCCATGTAGCATTGTTTGATATCAGGTATTGTGATACCTCCAACTTCGTTCTTCTTTCTTAAGATTGCTGAGGCTATTCAGAGTCCTTTGACATTCGATATAAATTTTTGAATATTTGTTTTAGTTCGGTGATATATGCCATTGATATAATAATAGGATTGCATTAAATCTATAAGACATTGAGTAATATGGACATTTTATTGATGTTAATTCTCCAATTCATGAATATGGTACATGTTTCCACTTATTTGTATCTTCTTCAATTTATTTCTTTGATATCCCGTAGTTTTCCAAGTATAAGAGTGGTGAAACTTAACATCCCTGTCTTGGTTCTAATCTTAAGGGAAACTCTTTTAGTTTTTTCTCATTGAATATGATGTTGGCTGTAGGTTTTCATATAGGGCATTTGTAATGTTGAGATATGATCACTGTATTTCCACTTCGATGAGAGTTTTTATCACAATTGGGTGCTGGATTTTATTAATAAACTCTCTAACCCTACACACTTAAAATAACTAAAAAAAGAACAATAAATAAAGCACAGAGTAAGTAGAAGGAAAGAAATAATAATGATCAGAGTGGAAATAATTGGCATAGAGACTAAAAACAATACAAAATGCCAATGAAACCAAGAGCTGCTTCTTTGAAAGGATAAACAAAATTTTTGAATCTTTAACCAGACTCATCAAGAAAAAAAGAGAGAGCCCAAATAAATAAAATCAGAAATGAAAATGGAAAAGTAACAACTGACGTCAGAGAAATGTAAAGGATTTTAAGAAAATACTATGAATAACTATATGCCAACAAATTGGACCACCTAGGTGAAATAGATACATTCTTAGAAACATACAATTTTCTAAAACTGAGTCAGGAAGTATCTGAAAACCTGTATAGAGCAATCACAACTAATAAAATTGAAGCAGTAATCAAAAAATTCCTGGCAAACAAACGTCCTGGTCTGGATGGCTTCACAAGTGAATTTTACCCAACATTCAAAGAGCTAACACATATTCTTCTCAAACTATTCCAAAAAATTCAAGAGGATGGAAGACTTCCAAGCTCTTTATATGAAGTCAGAATTATTCTAATTCTAAAACCAGATAAATACACTACAAGGAAAGAAAATTACAGGCCAATATCCCTGATGAACATAGATGCTATAATTCTCAATAAAATATTACCTAACCGGATTCACCAATATATTAAAAAGATCACACACTATGATCAAGTGTGGTTTATCCCATTGAGATGCAAGGTTGGTACAATCTTTGCACCTCAAGAAATATTATACAACACATAAACAAAATAAAGATAAAAATAATATTAGCTTTTTGTTCCAATATCAGCACTTACTGCTTTTTGCCACTATTGTCAACTAAAACCTTTAGGCTTCTTCACAAGCAGTCACTTTAACCTTGATTTCCTCACTTGAGTCTTTTTGGCAGGGAGAAGATAAGTACAGAGCTTTTCATTAGTTGTTATTATACTCCTTATTAGTTGCAGTCCACTGTTCCAACCTACCAAGATTCTGTTATACCCCATGACTGTTTTTTGTAATGTCACCCTTTGTTATTGTTGGAAAACCTTTCCATAATATCTGGGTACTCTTCTCTGTTTTAAAAGCTAGAGTCTAAAAGAAAAACTGTATCATTCATTGTTATTTCAGACTCTTAATGGGTCATCCTTTGAGCTTAAGTATTTCCTGCCAAGGACCTTAGGAACACATTGTATTGAGCATAGGACATCTTATTTTTGTTTCACAAAATACTTGACTTGAAATATCTTACTGTAAAACTAAGGGCCCCCAAGTTAACTGGAGTTAATTTAATTGAGACTTTATTAGAATATTACTTAATTAAGTTACTGTGTAATTTATTGGAATTTCAACTGATAATAGCTACTCACTAAGAAAAAGTTACACCATAATAAAAATTTTCATCAGAAATCTATGTCCGCAATGAACTCTTATAAAGAGAAAAGTGGGTGATTTTGCTCTTTAATCTAGTCTCCTCACTACCTTAACATAAGAACTTTCTTAAAGGCTAACTTTGTACTTCATGTGTACTAAAATAATGCAGATGAGTGAGGGTTTACTAAAAAATCATGTATGAAGATTTAAGATGTTATAATGCAAGAATTTCTCCTGGAGATTTGTCATGTCTCACATTACCACTCAAGAAAGTAGAGAATTCATGATGAATATGTCAACACTCTATAGCGACTTTTCACAAAAGCTGTAATGTACATCCTTCCCCACTCACCTTTAAATCAAACTTTTCTGTTTAATCAGAACTCTCATTGACTGAAACTAATCATAAATTTCTCTGAACTTTTGTTTATATCTATTTTATGCCCCCCTTTACTCTTATTTTTATCCAAAATATAGGTTTGAATAAAGATCCAATAATGACATGTATTCAACCAAAGAAGATTTAAACCCACAAAAATAACTGCTCTCTGATGAATACTAATAAGGCAAAATTTTCACTCTTTGATCAAAAACAACTGAAGACCTCAGACAACTTCATTAAAAGCAAATTCTGGTTTTTCTTAAATATGTTGCTCTCTTTGAACTTTATTCATTATGTATATAGTATTTGTCATCTACCAAAAATGGTTGAAAAAATAAATGAACTGTTTGGAATTATTCCCCAAGATTTTTAGAAAGCTGCAGTTTTCCCTACCATACTCTCAATGGGTAGAACCATTGAATAGAATATTTCAAGGTGTCTATATATTATTATATGGTAGGAGCAAGAAGTTGAGTCAGATCTGCTTTTGAATCCCATCTCAGCCTCAGTTATCTTATTGCTAATATTGAGATAACACATATTTCACATGGTTGTTGCAAAAATAATTTCTTTTTAAAAATATTTTGTTTATTTATTTATATAGAGAGGGGAAGGGAGGAAGAGAGGGAGAGAAACATCAATGTGTGGCTGCCTCTCACGTGCCCCCTACTGGGGACCTGACCTCCATCCCACCATGTGCCCCTAACTAGGAATCAAACCAGTGACCCTTTGGTTCGCAGGCCGGCACCCAATCCACTGAGCCACACAAGCCAGGATGCAAAAATAATTTCTATAACATATATAGTAAAAAGTATGTACTCAATAAACACCAATTTCTTTACCACTTACACATAGTCTCATCCTTGTTTCAAGGTTAAACACTAAATAATATCTATACAGAACAATGAAGACTAAGATTTAATTTACACCCTTACTGTCAAATGAACATTTCAGTTTTTAAATTTTATTTTTGAACTACAGTTTACATTCAATGTTATTTTGTACTAGTTTCAGGTATGCAGCATAGTGGTTAGATAATCATATATTTTACATGTGATCCCCCTTACATCTCAAGTACACAACTGGTACAATACATAGTTATTACATTATTATTGACTATATTCCTTATACTGAAGTTCACATCCCTATAACTGTTTTGTAACTACCCATCTATACTTCTTAATTTCTTCACCTTTTTCACCCAGTCCTCCAACTTCCTATCACCACCATCCCACTCGCCACCATTGATATTTTCTTTGTATCTATGATTTTGTTCCTATTTTGTTTATTTATTTTTGCACTTAAGATTCCATATATAAGTGAAATCATACAGTATTTTAATTCTCTGACTAGCTTATTTCACTTATCATAATACCATCTAGGTCCATTCATGCAAATGGTAAAATTTCATTCTTTTTTATGGCTGAGTAATATTCCATTGTATATATTCTATGGCTTTTGTATCCACTTGTCTATTGATGGGCACTTAGGCTGCTTCCATATCTTAGCTATTGTAAATAACACTTCAATTAACATAAGGTTGCATATATTCTTTCACATTAGTGTTCTGGGTTCCTTCAGATATTAACTCAGAAGTGTAATTGCTGGGCCATAAAGAAGTTCTATTTTTAATTTTTTGAGTGCCATCCATGCTGTTTTCCACAGTGGCTACACCAATCTGCATTACTAGCAACAATGTATTATGGTTCCCTTTTCTCCACATCCTGATCAAGACTTGTTTGATTTATTGATGATGGCCATTTTGACAGGTGTGAAGTGATATCTCATTGTGGTTTTAATTTGCATTTCTCTCATGATTAGTGATATTGAGTATCTTTTCATGTATTTATTAGTGGACATTTTGTTTTTAGGTGCAATTATATGTGTTCATCAAAATTATCAGATTCCACATCAAATGAGAGCAACATTTGGATTTCAATACACTGTACATTATGTGAGAAACTCAAATTATGCTAGCCTCCTCATTTAACCTGATTAATGGGTTCACCTAAACAACTCATTGAAGTTCTTTGTTGTGGATAGGTTTACTGTGTATGTGTATATGTGGCAGTGAAATATCTGTGTGTGTTTCATATGTATACTTATGTTTTCTGTTTTTCACTTTTCCTAAATTAAGCTAGGAATCTTTTGAGATCAAGAATTATATCCATATTAAGACCCCCATTATGAATAGTATGCACATCTTTCTCATTAGACTGAGCTTTTCTGGCCAACAAGGACCAAATCTCTTTTAAGATAGCAGGAATTCTTACCCAAAAATGTTGTCGACTGTCAATCTCTTCTTTATAAATTAGATAGCATGTTTCAAAGTCTGGAGATTATTGACAGAAGCTGAGAGCAGCAGAATATGTATCACAAAGACCTGTGTCACACAACATTGGGCCCTAGATTTAGGATACCCATAATGAAGTCATTCCTAGGTAAGATACTTAAATGCTTAAAAAAAAACCCCTGCAGATATTCCCCTTGTTTTAGTAGAATTATGGTCAAATGACCAACAAAATGCAGCAACAGAGAAGCATGCTAAGAACGTGCCTAGTGGGGAAGTTCTTTAGAACATAAAAAAACACTGTGATGGAATTCAGAGACCACCTGGATGCCTGTTCTGACTCTGCCACTGGTTTTTCTGTGACCATGGCTAGTTTACTTCATCTGTCTGGGTCTCAGACCCTAGATCATTTATGAAATGAATAGGTGGGATTCTAACTTCCTTCCTAGGTCCAACAGTCTAAAGTTCAACATTAAATCGAAACTGATGTTTCTCTCTCAGAATTCATTCTAAAATTAGAATGTATATGATCCAGGTTAGTACATGATCAGTTGCTGCTTTGTTTTTGAATTGCTTCATTTACATTTAGCTTGTATTTGATACTGGTGTCATGGCTCACATACCTGTATTTAAGACCAAAATCTAGGCCATGGCTGCTCAAACCAAGACATGCTTTAAAAAATGTGTTTATTGATTGACCTGGAAAATGAGAAATCTGACTATTGATGTGTTATCACAACTGTGATGTCGAGATAAACAAGGTAATACACATTAACAATGGCACTGCTCTGAGCTTACTAAATTAAAGATGGTGCAAGTTTAGAGTAAATGCACATATCAAGATGAATTTTCTACTTCCTTCCAAACCTTTCCAATGCTTAGCAAATATGAAATAACATGATGGGGTCTGCTGGCTCCTTTTGAAATCTATTTTTTCAAGAGTTCTGCTGTCTCTATGTCTGTCCATAAAAGAGTTATTAAAAAGGATTTCTTGGAAACCTAGCTTAGTAGTTGGCACTGAGATCAGTCATGGTTTACTGTGAGGGATTACAGAGATACTCTTAGTTCCCAGCTCTGCTCAATAGCCCCTTTCCTTACATATTTTTATGGTTATTGAGCTTCTCACCTTAGAGTCACATCTTTAGACAGAAGAAGGAAGACATATGTAGTTTAGATGGTAGGAATAAGCAAGACATTTTTTTCAGGGCTTTGGTGGAGAGAAAGCTCAGGAAAGGGACAGGGAAAGGGTATTCAAGGAGAGAAGAGATATTTATAGAACTTTTTTAAACAATTGCACCAGTGTTAGAACCAAAGTGGGGAGGGGTAGGTGGAAGAGAAAACAGACTTTCTCTCCTTCAGATGAAGTAAAATGACAATTTAAATATGACTTATAAGGGTAACAGTTGCTATTTTATTAGATGCTGGGCATATAACTCAGCCTTTCATTTCCTCGGTAGAATCCAAATACTTTTTACAACCTCTACTGCTACAATCTTTGTCCAAGCCAACATCACATCAACTGGGTCTTTTATCAGCCTCCTTACTGGTCTCTTTGTTTCCACATTTGCCTCTAACATCCACTGCACAGCTGCTAGAGGGATCTTTTCAAAGCACAAATCAGATATTGTGACTCTCTGGCTTAAAATTTTCCAGTGGCTTCCTATTGAAAGTGGAATAAAATCCTAAGTATTTTTATAGTCTCTTGCCTATGTCTGTGACCTTATATCATACCACTCTTACTCTTCTTTTGAAGTCCACCTACACTAACTTTCATTCTGTCCTTTGACCACCCCTGAGCTTGTTCTTATCTCAGGTCATCTTGCACTTACACTTCTGCACAAAACTTGCTTTGATAAAGTTGCTTTGTAAAAACATATTTAGTCCCATTTGTTTATTTTTCTTTTGCTTCCCTTACCTAAAGAGATATATCAGATAAAATATTGTTAAAAGCAATCAAACTAAAACATTTTTGCACAGCAAAGGAAATCATCAACAAAATTAAAAGAACTCACCAAATGGGAGAACATATTCACTAAAACTTCTGATAAAGGATTAATATCCAAAATGTATAAAGAACTCACAAAACTCAACACCAGTAAAACTAACAACCCAATGAAAAAATGGGCAAAGGAACTGAATAGATACTTCTCCAAAGAGGAAATAAAGATGTCCTATAGACATATGAAAAGATGCTCAATGTCACTAATCATCAGAGAAATGAAAATTACAACTACAATGAGATATCACCTCACACCTGTCAGAATGGCTATTATCAATAAATCAACAGAAAACAAATGATCAAGAGGATGTGAAGAAAAGGGAACCCTTTGGCACTATTGCTGGGAATGCAGATTGGTACAACCACTTTGGAAAGCAGTATGGAGATACCTCAAAATATTAAAAATGGGACTTTTGACCCAGCGGTCCCACTTCTGGTAATATATCCAAAGGAACCAAAAACAGTAATTTGAAAGAACATAAGCACCACTATGTTCATTGCAGTGTTGTTTACCATCACTAAGACATGGAAGCAGCCCAAGTGCCCATCAGTAGATTTATGGATAAAACTATAGGACATTTACACAATGGAATACTACTCAGCTATAAAAAAAGAAAATTTTACCTTTTGAGATAGCATTGATGGACCTGGAGAATATTATGCTAAGTGAAATAAGCCAGTCAGAAGAAGGCAAATACCATGTGATTTAATTTATATGTGGAATCTAATGAACAAACTGAATTAATAAGCAAAATAGAAAGAGACTCATAGAGAGCAGGATGACAGCCATTGGGGTGGGAAGGTTAGGGGGTAGAGGGATTGAGCAAAAAGGACTCATGGACAACAGTGTAGTCATTGCAGTGAGAGGGGGGCATAAAGGGGTTAAGTAGTAATGGAAAAATACAATAAATATTTTTTAAAATACATGTTTATTTTTCATATCCTTCTCTAAGTGATAAACTCCATAAGGGAAGAGTCCTTGTCAGTTTTGATCATCATTATATCCTCAGTATTTGGTCCATAGATGAACTACAATAATTGCCTAATAACAGTTTATAAAACGAACGAATAAGTAGTAAAGGGAGCTAGCAAGTCATGAAAAGTGTAGATAAATAGCCAGTAAGCCCCATTTGAAATAAGCTCTCATGACTCTAGAGAATCAAATCATTATGGTTTTGTTACTTTTCATAGAGACACTCAGCACCTGAGAAGAAAAAAAAAAGTGGTTGGTGGTGTTATCCAGGGTTTGGATTGATTGGCAATGCACAAACATTGACAGATTGCTGAGGAAGCTACAGACTCCCAGGTCTGTCTTCAAGCACATCCTCAAAACTGCTGCCCACAGAGCCAAGGGTGTATAGAACCAAATCATTGTGGGAGAATTGGGACAAATTAAGGGTTTAAAGATAATGTTGTGATAAAAAAAAGAACATTCATTGGGACAAGGGGTAGAGAATCATCGAAGCACAGGAGATTCTGGTTAGAGAGGAGGATCAGAATTTAGGATGATGGATCAAGGTTGTTCTCAGTGATGATGGAATTTACATTATGATTGAAATGAAGGGAGTATAGAATTGGGGAAGTGAGTTCAATGTCAGAATGAAAAGACCCCTCAATTACTCAGTACTGTCTTACTTAGTTATATCTCTCGTCTGACAGCATTGTGAAACTAATGGACCATTCAGTTTTAGAATGGACTCCATTCTACCTCAGGTATAGTATATCTCACTATACAGGGTTTATCTGGAAAAGCCCTTGGTAGCACCTGATCACTGACTTTGGAGAACATGGACCAGAATTAATAATAGGAGAACTTATCTCTAGTTTTCTTTCAGTGATATTATCTTCAGCTCTTAGGCCCTATCTCTAGTCCTAAATCTTTTCTATATAAAAAACCTCTACCAGAGGGCCCTAAGGAAGGTGATAGGTAATTTAATTCACAGTAAGATGAGAATGGCTAAGAATGAAGGAAAGCCTTGCCAATCCTGGGAAACATGAAAATTTTGACAGTAACATGAAAATTTTGACAATGCACTCCCTGTCTTAAATCAATGAGTAGTAAATAGATGAAAATTTAGGAACATTACCAGTGCCCATTTTTGCTATACTTAAGGTCATCTCCAGTAGGCAATATCCCCAGGCTTTTCTGTTGTGCTATGGAATGTGCATGTGGAATTAGGATCTTTTGGCAGCACTGCTATCTATTTGGATTAAACCAGGATTACAGGCCGTCTGACTACACAGCATCAGGAAAGGCAACAAAGTCTCAGAGCAAAGAATATGACTCTAATCCATATACCTTTATTTAACTATTGACATTCTCTCCAAGGAGAAAGTAATGTCCCTAAAGCATGAGCCCTTTAGGCACAGATTTCCCAGTGCAACATTTTTAGATCCATTAGGACTAACATGCACTGATGGTTGCTAGGATACTATAAATTGGGAAAGAAAACATCACATAATGTTAGGTGCAGAGAGGCAGGCGCAGGCCTGTTCTGCAGACTACACACTGGGCTGTTACTTATTATCATCATGATTAGGATAATTTCCAACATCTCCTGTCTATTTTCCTTCTGGAAGCTAGAATGCCATTGCATTTCAATTGGTAAAGAGTGTTTATAATTCATTATTTTGAGGAGTAATTGAATTTGTGAAAGTTGAGCCTCATAATTGCTACTGAGGAATCTATTAATGAATAAGAAGCAGGTTGAGGTGAGCACGTGTGTGTTTTTTCCCTGACTATTAAATGATAACTTCAATTTGGGAATGAAATCACCCTCCATTGATTTCCAGTGCATTCTGCCATCATCCAGATAGCACTTTCAAAGAATTCTGTAAATGAGATTTGTAGCTGAGGTAATTGCCGCTGCAAAAGCATGCAATAGAAAGCAAGCTTTAGATTCTTGATGTTGTAACTTAACTACCTCCTTTCCAAATAAAAGCTGAGTAGGATAGAAGATAAAGTTCTGTTTAATTTTTGACCTTGCCCCTTATCTTCCTTTAGGAAGGCACCCAAGACGATACTTAGATCCCCATCTCACTTTATGATATTAATTACCTAACTGTAAAATAAAAAGGAAAATCTTTTTAGCAAATTGTTTAGTATTAATGGTTATTCTTAGATCTGGGGATCTTCCCTTAAAACTAACGAACAGTAACCGATTCTTTTGCAATCATTTTTCAGTGCTGTTGCCCAAGAGATGATAAGCAGCTCTTTCCCAGATGGGACTTATAAGTGCAGTGCTTTAGTGAGGGTTGGGAGAAGACTAAAATTCATCTTCATAGACTGACTCTGCCTATATACCTGAGTTCATTGACAGTGGACACTCTCCACCTAAGCACTTGAAAGCAGGCTTTTCATCAAACACCAGTCCTTCTGTCTGAATGCCTGGGGAAGGCTCATTAGGAGAACATTATGAACCTGAGGCAGGCCCCTCTCCACTACCAATATTATAATTAGGACCATGAGGCAGGCTGGTACCATGCTGTGTCTATATCATGTCTCCTTCATTCACTAGTTTCCATTATAAACACTTAATAGCTGTCTGCCTCCTGTATTTTCTACTTCTCACCCAATTTGAGATATTTTAGGGGGAGGGAATGATGTGTTATTTATTTATTTGGTTTCCCACAGTCCTTATAGAGTTTTTTTATCTAGAAAGTGCTTAATTAATGTTTATTTAATTAAATAAGTTTTGTAGCTATAGCAAATATCAGGAATCCGGTGTAAGTATTATGAGTAACTCCACTATAACTTGCACATGGTTGGAGGAGTCAAAACCTCCTACAAACTTAAAATAAATTTAGACAGTTTCCAAGTCTTCTCCATTTTTAAGTAAATATAAAGGAGGACAAAAAGCTTTTAAAAATGATTTTTTAATTCTGCAGGGAAAAGATTGTAATGATGATAATGATAAAGGAATGGAATGGATAAAGGTTGTCATTTTCCCAGACTCAAATTTCCTTCTCATCTGGGTCATATCACCTATGAAATACAGTTTTGCAGTAGTACTTAATAGGGAACTGCTCCCAGGGAAATTATTCAGCCTCGTTGTGGAGGTATACGACATGGAACAGAAATATCAGCCTAGAAATCTTTCATAGTAAGATATCTTCCATGAAGCTTGCCTGGAAAAGGAGGATACACTGGGCTCTCTCTTTCATTTGTTTCTTCCACTTTTGGTACAAACTGCTAAGAATGACTAAACACCCCTGGCTGGTGTGGCTCAGTGGATTGAGCATTGGTCTGCGAACCAAAGAGTTGCTTGTGGTTCCAAGTCTAGGGCATGTGCCTGGGTTGCAGGCCAGGACCCCTGGGTTGCAGGCCAGGACCCCAGTAGGGGGCACGTGAAAGGCAACCATGCATTGATGTTTCTCTCCATCTCCCCCTTCATCCCCACTTATCAATCAATCAATCAATCAATCAAATCTTTGAAAAAGAATGACTAAACACTTCTGTAGGGTAAATGGCAGTCTGGCTTCCTTGCCTAGATGTATGGGCAACTAAGGGAAGCAGTTTCCCATTACCCTGAGAATGGACCTGATGAGTAGTGTTCTCATAGCTTTGAGACTGGGTCCAATAAACTGTTCCCATAACTTTGAGTGGGCTCACATGAAGCTCTGTTGCATAATATCTGTTGACAAACTTCTGGCTTTGTCTATGTTCTAGCATTTAAGGGGGTAGGGGCTCCCTGCTGGGTTCCATGCAGGGGGACAGGTGACATGCAGGGACATTCAGTGTGACACACAGCTTGCAGTCTGCATGGATCACCCACCCTGGAATAGAGGCATGTCAGACATCCCCACGGCTCCGTGAATATTCTTCCAGATGCCAGAATCTCATGAACTTGTCTGGTCTTGAACAGGCACAATACAACTTCAAATCATTGAAAGTCATAGAAAATGACCACTGATTGCCAAGTATTTACTAATAATTCAATTCACACTGACACAACAATGGGAGAGCAGCCTGGCTGACTTGAAGGATTTGATTCCTTTCAAGTGACTTAAGGATATACCTTTACTATCCTTATTTTATCAATTTTTATTTCTTCCTACTCCCAGGTGTCTCTCACCATTAAACCAATTTGCTTGGCAATCTTCAAGTAAAGAGCTGAGTGAAATAAGCAGACAACTATGTGCAGAGCAAGACTGAGTCAGGAATTCAGGGGTCTCTAGAAGAAATTTATGTTGGTAGAATTCAAATAAAGAACTTAACCTTGAGTAAGGGAGTGCTTATCTTCTGAACTTCGTGCACACAGTTTTCCTCCCCTCTGTAAATGCAAATAGTACCTTAATGTGGGTTTGGCAGCCTGAAGAACCAGATTTATAAGCAAGGCATCAGATGGCCACAATTCAATCATGATCCTGAAACAGAAGTGAAAGCTAAGATTTTTTTTAAAAAGTGTAATTGTTCTCAAAAAGGACAAAAATAAATAGTTTTGTTTACAATTTCAGTGTGATCAAAGTATTACTGATGGTCCCTGAGTCTTTTCATGGGGTCTGCCAGCTTAACATTATTTTCATAGTAATACTAAGATATTTCTTACATTTTTCCCTGCATTGACATTTTCACTGATGGTGAAAAACCAATGGTGGTGAAATTACTGGCCCCATAACATTAATCATAACAGTGATCACAAACTGTTATTAGCACTATAGTAAGTAATAAGATTATGGGCTGTGTACAACACTACTAATACAATAGATATATCTTATATAACTTGAATACACTTTTCAAAAAAATCTTGAAAAATAAGAGGTTCTGTCCTTACTACAAATGTTATATCCACGTGAAAATGTTTCTGATCTTGTCAAACATGTTTAAATTCCATGTATCTTTCATGTCTTAACAGGAATCTCAGATATAGTCTTCTGTATATTGACACCTATTATACAGGGTCTGGCACAAGTAACGCCCCTTTTCCATTACAAACTCTTTTGTTATTGTTACAAAACCATAAACATGTAATTCTGTAACATAACAATATCACACTCAAGCACACCATATGACATTTTAGGTGAAATGTTCAAAATAAAACTATAAATTATTCCACACATATTATTACCCCACTAACCACATTCAAGCAGACCTTACTTCTGCTGGCCCCTATATATTAAAGTACAGTTAACAAATAGCCATAGTTATGGTAACAGTAATTACTCATAATTAAGCTATTAACATGCATACATGCTATGAATAATGACCAAAGAAAGTCCAATGTTTACACCAGGGAACAGCCATTTTCAAAATCCTTACATGAAGACAGAATACTGTAGCTTAATAGTCCCAGAACAGATGCTACTACCTGCCAGCCTGAGTTTGAGTTCCAGCTTTTCCATCTCCTACCAGAATGATCATGGATAATGTAAAATATATAACCCTTTTGTGCTTAAGTTTATCTACTTTTCTTAAGGGGCTGTGAGGTTAAGCAAGTTAATATATGCAAAATGCTTAAAACAGTGGCTGGCACATAGTAAGTGCAATATAAGGGTTAATTATCAATATGATTGGTGAATTGTTTGAAATTGAGATCATGTGTGAGTACCAGACAAAACATTATTAAATACTTGATGTGTGATTAAGGAAGCCAAGTACATATCCTGTACTTCAACAGGTCAATAAAAGCCTATATCTCAGACTAAGAGCATGTCACTTTCTATTGGCCTGTCACATTTCTACTGAGCTTTCCACAGTTTGAAACTGAGTCTTTGGAGAGATGGGGGAAATTTCAATACTTAATAATATAGGAGATTTTCCTATGCTTTTATGCTAATTTTAACAATATACTAATCTATTTTCCTCTGCCACCAAGTTTAAGGTTAGTTTCTGATTCTTACTTCTATAAGGTACTACTTTCTAAATCTAGCTTTATGTTATGTTTTATAACATCCCTTTTTCTCACCAAAATATCTTTATTTCTAGAATTATCACAAAAGTATTTAACAAAATTAATTGCAATGAACCCTTTAAAAAGAAAAGTCAAGAAGGGTCTCTGAGAGTGCTGTCAATGTACAATTTTATGACTTGGGTAGTGGTTACATAGGTGTTTGCTTTGTGATACTTTATTGAGCTGTACATTCATGTTTTGTGCACTTCTCTGTATGAGTTCTACTTCACAATAAAAAGAGAGTTACAGGTAAAATGAAAGAAACAAATACAGGGAAAAGGTCATATATGTTTCTTGAGAAAGAGTTACAATATAGTTTTTTCTTTCAATTCTTAAATTATAAATTATGTTAAGACATTGATTTTAAAAATATTGGGTATTCCTGCTTTAGCCTTTGACACAGCTCTAAATCTTCCACAGAGAAGGCTCTACTTCAGTGGAAAATGAGTTGTTTCCATTCAAGTGGGTAGCTCATTTCCAGATACCAGTTTCAAGATAAGTCACAGTGTGGCACCATAATATTGCAAACTGTTGTAGTGGCAGCTTAGACTGGCACAACCTTTTTCATTTAAGTATTGACCATGGTCACTGAGAAAGGTGGCTCTGGTCTGAGTTGGGCTGCTTAGGATTAACGCCATGTGGTTGAGGAGACTGCTGGTTTTGAATCTCCATGACTTCCTTAAACACCTCTGCAATGCTGACTTTGAAGTCCAGTAAAATAATCCATAAATAGCTAATGAAATCATATTTGGCTAGTATCCTCCTTGTAAAACCATTAAGAAACTAATTTAATACTTCAATAATTTTACCATCCTCTTTGATCATGCTTCCTATTTCATCTGGTAATGTTTTAACTTCTGCCTTCACTAATCTCTGGCTTTTTACAGTTCTGAGAAATTATATATTTGAATGATGTTAGATTTTTTGGAGATAGCTATATTTCTTTAATTTTTTTCTTCTTTATCCTTTATTCATTTGCCTTGGTGCCCTTGACTCCTGTTTCTGGGTGACTTTTGGGCAGACTTAATCTGTTAGTCTTATTATTTCATAATTTGAGTTTTTATATATCATATTGTATCTCCTCACATTCATCAACATGCAACTTCCACTTGTAATCAATGTTCCAAGTCATGTGTCATTATTGTCACTGTGAGCCACAGTAACCATGCTACATGAGAAACAAACTGTACAGAATGGATCATATAAGCAGAAAAGTTTAGTGATAACTTTTTAAAAAGTAACATCGGCGGGAATGGCAAAATAAGTTCCTTTGAAAATCCTCTCTCCCACAAAAGCAACATTGGCAAAACTTATAAGAATCAACTATTTAGAACCCTGAGAATTAATTAAATGGCTGCAATAATCTGATGAATATTTAACAAAAATGGTTGAATATTGATCAGAGCCATGAATTTGCAGCATTTTTTTAATTTTTGTTGTACAAGTATAGTTTTCTGTCTCTTACTCCCATCCCAGCCCACTCCCCCAGCCCTCCCCACTTCCTCTCCCTACCTCCATCCCATTTCCACTCCCCCCTAGTTTTTGTCCATGTGTCTTTTATACTTGTTCCTCTAAACCCTTCCCCTTTTACCCTGAAATTCCCTCTTCTCTCTCCTCTGGTCACTGTCAGCCTGTTCTCAATTCCAGTGTCTTTGGTTATATTTTGCATGTTTGTTTGTTTTGTTGTTTAGGTTCCTATTAAAGGTGAGATCATACAGTATTTGTCTTTCACCACCTGGCTTATTTCATTTAGCATAATGCTTTCCAGTTCTATCCATGATGTCTCAAAGGGTAGGAGCTCCTTCTTTCTTTCTGCTGTACAGAATTCCACTGTGTAAATGTACCATAATTTTTTGATCCATTCATTTACTGATGGGCACCTAGGTTGCTTCTAACACTTGGCTATTGTAAATTGTGCTGTTATGAACATTGGGGTGCATAGGTTCTTTTGGATTGGTGTTTCAGGGTTCTTAGGATATAATCCTAGCAGTGTAATTGCTGGGTCAAAAAATAGGCGAAGGACTTCAACAAACACTTCTCCAAGGAGGACATACAGAGGATCCAGAGACACATCAAAAGATGTTCAGTATCGCTAGCTAGCAGAGAGATGCACATTAAAACCACAATGAGATACCACTTCACACCAGTCAGAATGGCCATCATAAACAAAGCAACAAACTACAAGTGCTGGAGAGGATGTGGAGAAAAAGGAACCCTAGTGCACTGTTTGGTGGGATTGCAGACTGGTACAACCACTGTGGAAAACAGTATGGAATTTTCTAAGAAAACTAAAAATTGACTTATTTTATTTTTTAATTTAATCTTTATTGTATTTTTCATTACCATTCAGTTCCTAAATAGACTTGTAAAATAACAATAGGTAATCACAATGAAAATCTGCAACCTAAAAGTCACTGGAGAGGGTAGAATGGGGTTGGACCTACTTCAGAGCCCCATTCCCAGGAATTGTCATTATTTGACCTGTCTTGTGATTTTCTGAAATATCCTACTTGCAGGTTTATCTTTAATTGACCTGACTTAGAGATCATACAGTGAAATAGTCTTTTTGAGTATTTAAAAAAACTGTTATTGGTAAGTGTTTAACACTGAAGGTGCCTGATTCAATGGATAACAGTTGGACAAATGACAGGCTGACCAAAAAGCTTAAAAGGCAAAGCTATGGAATTAGATGTCCATAGTGGGCTTTGAAAAGTAACTACATATTCCCAGGAATCTAGAAGACCATGCTCATACATAAGTCTGTGTTCATGGCCAAGGCTGTACACATACTCATGAATGACCTGAGGCCACAGGCCATCACTTCTGCCTGACCTTGAGGCTCTACATTAGCAGAAAGTGAAAATCAAGGCAGATTTATAAACTGCCTGGCTGAGTGTTAAAGGTGTTCCCCAATAGGGAATGCTATGAACAATTGTACGTCAACAAATTGGATAAGACACAGACTACTTAATGTAATTCAGGAAGAAAGCTAAAAATCCAAATAGAAGGTAAAGAGATTAAATGAGTAATAATAATAAACATACTACTAACAAAGAGTAGACCAGAACCAAGTGTGGCCATGGGTAAGTTCTACCAAATATTGAATAAAGAATCATCATCAATACTTCACAAGCTATTCCCCCCAAATAAAAGACCAATGACTACTGAGGAAAGCATCATACTGATACCAAACTCAGACAATTAAATCACAGGAACAAAGTATAAATCACTATCTCTTCTGGATATGAATGTAAAAAAATCATCAATAAAATAATAGCAAATAAAGTCAGCTGAATATTTTAATAATTACATAATATGGGAAAGTGAAATTTATCCCAGGAATGCAAGGGTGGTTCAACATACAAATATCAACATAATAGATTAAACACATTAATGGAATGAAAGGAGAAAAACCACATGATCATCTCAATTTATACAGAAAAAAGCATTTGACAAAATCCAACCCCCTTATTGATGAAGAAAACACTCAAACTAGAAATGGAACTGAGCTTCTTTAACCTGATAAAAGATATCTATAAAAAGTGCACAGCTAACATTATATTTAATGGTAAAAGACAGAATACTTTCCTAATATGATCAGAATCAAGACAAAGGACATCTGCTTTTACCCCTTCCATATAACATTATGGGAGGTAGTAGGCAAAGTAATCAGGAAAGGAAGGAAGGAAGGAAAGAGGGAAGGGAGGAAGGAAGGAAGGAAGGAAGGAAGGGAGGGAGGGAGGAAGGAAGGAAGTTAGTTCATATTGGAAAGGAAAAAGTAAAACTGTCTCTATTTGGAGATGGCATAATTTTATGTAGATAAAACCCTAAAGATCCCACAAAAATTAAAAATCAGATAATTAATTAAACAATGTTGCAGGATACAAGAGCAATACACAAAAACCAGTTCTACTTCTATACACAAGCAATAAAACACCTGAAAATTAGATTAAGGAAACAATCCCATTTAAAATATCACCAAAATAATAAAGTTCTTAGGAATAAATTTAACAAAAATATAAAAGTTATATTTTTAAAACTACACGTTGTTGTAAAATTGAAGATCTAAATAAATAGAAATACATTCCGTGTTCAAAGATTGAAAGACTTACTATTGCTAATATGACAATATTTTCCAAATTTATCTACCTACAGCTTCAAAGCACACTCCATCAAAATCCCAGTTGTCTTTTTTTGCAGAAATTTATAAGGGGGTGCTAAAACTCACTTGGGATTGCAAGGGACCCATAATATATGACACAATTTGAAAGAGAAGAATGATATTGTTGGACAAACATTTCTGAATTCCAAACTTAATACAAAGCTACAGTACTTAGGAAATGAAATAAAAGGAGAGTGGTTAAAAATTATATCTGGGATTGTGCTTGAGGATGGGAAAAGATGAGCATGCATTGTTTTAAATTATACAGGGTTTTTTTTTGTTTGTTTGTTTTTAAAAAATATGTTTCCACCTGCATGTGTTGTTACTCTGGCAAAAATAACATTTAAAAATAATATTTAAAAAAGACTGTATGGAAATAGAATCAAGGTAAACATGCAGAACAGTGTAGTAGAATTGAGAAGCTAGAAACAAACCCTTAATTTTATAGTCAATTTATGTTTTTTTACTAAATCATTTTTTATTGTTATTCCATTAGAGTTATATCAGTTTTTCCCCCTTGGCTCTCCTCTGCCCACCTCAACTTCTACTGCCATAGTCAATTCCTACATGGTTGTCCATGTCTGTGGGTCATTTGTACATGTCCTTTGTCTAGTCCCTTCCCCTGCTTTCCACAATTATCCTCCTCATCCTTTCCTCTGGTCAGTTTCAGTCCATTCCATGTTTATATGCTTATGGTTCTATTTTGTTCATTGGGTTCCTCCTATAGGTGAGACCGTATGGTATTTGTCTTTCACTGACTGGCTTATTTCACTTAGCATAATATTCTCCTGTTCTATCCATGCTGACACAAAAGGTAGCAGTTCCTTCATTCTTTCTGCTACACAGTATTCAATATTCAATTGTGTAACTGTACCACAGTTTTTGATCCACTCATTTACTGATGGGTACTTAGGATGTTTCCAGCACTTGACTATTGTAAATAGTATTGTTATGAACATAGGGGTTCATAAGTTCTTTTGAATTGGTGATTCAGGATTAATCCCAGTGATGCAAAGATGGTTCAGTATTCACACATTAATAAATGTAATACACCACATAAACAAAATGCAGGACAAAAATCACATGGTTGTACCAATAGATACTAAAATACTGTTTGATAAAATCCAGTACCCCTTTGTGATAAAAACAGTCATCAAAGTTGTAATAGAGGGAACATGCTTCAACATAATAAAAACCATATATGAGACACCTACAGCCAACATAATACTCAGTAGAAAAAAGTTAAAGCTTTCCCCTTAAGATCAAGCACAAAACAACAGTGTCTGCTCTCACTACTCTTATTCAACATAGTACTGGAAGTTCTAGCCACAGGGATCAGACAAGGAAAAGAAATACTACATAACAAAAAGAAATAAGGAGCTCCTACCCTTTGATACAGCATGGATGGAACTGGAGAGCATTATGCTAAGTGAAATAAGCCAGGCAGTGAGGGACAAATACCATATGATCTCACTTTTAAGTGGAAACTAATCAACAAAATCAAACAAATGAGCAAAATAGAACCAGAGACATTGAAATTAAGAACAATCTGACAGTAACCAGAGGGAATAATGGTGGGGGGAAGGGGGAGGGTTTTCAGGAATATAAAGGACACATGGACAAAACCAAGGCAGGTGGGAGCAGGGGAGGGAGGTGGGGATGGCTGCAGTGGGAGGAAGTGGTGGGGGTAAAGGCAGACAACTGTACTTGAACAACAATAAAATAATTAAAGAAAGAAATAAAAGGCATCTAAGTTGGAAAGGAGGAAGTAAAACTGTCATTATTAGCACATGACATGATAGTGTACATACAAAACCTTATAGTCTCCACAAAAAAAAAAAAAAAAAAAAAAAAAAAAA
>PVIA01010260.1:0-53207 GCA_004024845.1 Tonatia bakeri | reverse complement strand
GGGGGGGGAGCCACTGGATGGAGGGTGTCCATATTGAGATGAGTCTGTAATCCAGGTAGGACAGAGTGGGAACCAATGCCCACTGAATGGTTCTCAGATTAAAGGTGTGTTTAGCTCGAATATTTTGAAGAGGCATTTGGTTTGGTTTCAGGGAATGTGGAAAGCAAAGCTGTATTACTCGGTTTCATAGCCCTGTCCCTGTAGCCTTTGTAACTCAGAAATAGAGCACAGCCATTTGAAGTTCATGAACCCACTTCAATTTCCTTTTCCTTATTTCTCTTAGCAGTGACTGAGCACCCTCATTTTCAGGCCCCTTGCGCCTTTTGCTTTGCTTTGTCTTTCCTTCTGTCTGATGACTCAGTCCTCCCACACCTCTATGCCGTGCCTTTTGTTTGCTGATTGACTCATGGATGTAGTCCGTTTGGGACAACAGCTTTGCTGCTGGAGCTGTGGAAGGAGCAGGCGAAGTGGTTTTTCTTCATGTACTTTTCAGGTGAACTTTCCTAGCAGTATCAGTTTCTTCACAGACTAGGAAGGAGAAAATGGGCCCTGTCACCTTCTCTGGTTTTGTTGCCTTTCAAGATCATCTCAAAACACTGTCCTTCATACCCCTTTCATTGTATAAATGCCCCAGCTTCATGAATAGTATGCCTTTACTGGTTTTCTGAATCTTTCTGAATCCTTTTACTAAATCTGATTCATACTGGGAGTAATTCTCTCCTGAAATTTAATCTTGCCACCAAGGCAGTTTAGAGAGAGATTAAGTCGTACATTTCTAGAGTGACTGGGACTTTGGAACTGTTGTGGTATGCCCTCTGAATGCTGTCTAGCTCGGCTGCTGGTTTCACTGACGAGCAGAGTGACGTGCAACACCGGTGACATCTTTTTAATTAGCAGATGCCCTTATTAGTCTCTCATACAGCTTTCTGAAATAAGCTGAGTATTTTATTCTATTCATTAGTTCTTTACAAAAATTAGAATATGTATCAGTTAGTAATACTTTCAACTGCAGTTAATAGCAACTGATGAGCAGTGACTTAATCCCCAAGGATATTTATCACCCATACTTAACAAGATATACATTCAGAGGGATTAGGGAATCTCAGAGTCGGGTCCAGCTCACTGTGTCTTCAAGAACCCAGCCTCCTGCCGTCTTTCCATTTTCCTCAGGCCTCACGCGTGGTCCGTTTGTCTTCACACCCACTGCCCATGGCGCAGGGCGCAGCCTTCAGAACCACATCCACGTTAAAGAAGGAATAGGGTGAAGCTTTAGCACCAGTGGCTTCTCCTCTGAAGCCCCTCCCTGCCATCGGGAAGCACAGTCGCTTTCCCAGAAGCCCTTCAGTAGACCTCTTCTTACATCTCATTGGCTACAAGATCATATGGCCCATCTTAGCCACAGAGGAGCTGGGAAAGCAAGTATCTGGGTTTTGGCACCCTTTGTAGTGGGAGGGACATAAGAGAAGAGGGGGCTGCGAATGGCTTTTGATTGGCCAAACCGACAGTGTCTGTCACAGTAGTCATCCTAACACTGCATTCTTCTGTGTATTTCCATCGCCAGAGGGAAATATAGCTTAAGAACGTGGGTTTTAGAGTCAGATTTCCTCAATTCAAATCCCAGCTTCACTTTTTTGCCAACTCTAACTTTGGGCTTTTCTCTGCCTCTATTCCCTTTACTGTGAAAGAAGGATGCTAATGTCCTAATTGTATATGATTAACGTACGAATGACCTGAAGCCAGTATGTGGGCATTCCACAGATGTCATCTCCATCACCCGCCTGGGGCCCCCACACAGACCAAACCCAGAGCGAGCTTAACGATTTGAAGATTTTTTCCACTTTGAATGACATAACTTGAAAGAGTAGCTTCCCATAGCTTCATCTTCATAATTACTAACTTAAAACTGAGATACACAAAAATCTCAGTCTGACTAGAGAAGTTCCTAAAAGGTTTATAGTTGTAACAGAATCTGCTTGCCTTTGTTGGAACAGTTTATAACTCATGTGTTTTTTGTTTAGAAATAAAACACTTTGGGACTTCTGTGTTGAAGCAATACAGTGAAAGACTTATTTTGACTAGAATCTATCAAATCAAGAATCTGAGACCCTTATGTAATTTGCAGTGTATATAATGGTTCTAAAAAGGGACTCAGAAACTTTTAAAAAGCACCAATTAGGGTTAGAGAAAAAAGTCTCTGCCATGTTCTTCTCTATTATTCTTAGACAAAGGTGCTCAGAGCCGAGAGAATCTGGAGCTGTTTAAAATGTAATGGATACTCAACAAATAATTGATGAAACAAGTAGAATGAGAAAAGCATCAGAAAATATTTTGAAGATTGGCAGGAAACCCAGAGCAGCTCCTAGAAAGCATTGTGATCTTCTCAAGTCGAATCACCATAGACTGATTCCTCCTTTGTAGAGTTCCAGGGAGTAAAAAAAAAAAAGAGTAAATAACCATACCCAAGCCAGGTTCAAGTGCCACCTAGGTCCTGTGAGGGGCATTCAAGTGAGTACAGGCAGCACGGAGCCATTAAGAGCCATGCAGTTACCAAAAACCAGGGGTTACAGCTGCTCCATCCTACACCCTCTTGTTCCCCAGTGCTCAGGAAGCATGCTTCCTCCATCTACGTTCCTTCGGAATGCAGAGCAAATGACAACTAAAATTCTGTCTTCATCTCTTACCCAAATGAACGAATCCGTCAGTCTCCTGGAGCTGTTGCCCACTTTAGGGAGTGAAGTCAAGTCTTCAACAGCCAGTCCTGCCGTCCAGGCAGCTAACACACTAGGCGTGTCGCGCATGCGCACTTGTGAATGGTGTGTTGACTGTCCTTCTTCTCTGACTTCCCCTCCAGCAAACCCGCTACGAAACTTACGTCAGCATTCTGAAGGAAGGAGGCAAGAAGCTCCTGAGTAGCAGCGAGAGTGAGGCCGCGGGCCTGAAGAAGTCGCATTCGAGTCCATCGCTGAACCCAGATTCATCTCCGGTCACTGCCAAAGTCAAGCGTAACGTGTCAGAGAGGAAAGATCACCGGCCTGAAACACCCAGCATTAAGCAGAAAGTTACTTAGAATCCATCTGCGACCAGGGAAGTGCTGGTCATGGATAAAATAGAGTTTTTCAAGATCTTTCTGGTAAATCCATGAATATATTTAAAAAAAAAAAAAGTCTGTGACTAAATGGTGCATTAGTAACCTTTTCTATTGTATATTTTTTGTTAGTTTCTGTACAGATTGTCTCTTTGCTCTTGATTTCTTTGCTTTGATGGTTTTTGCAACTTGATAACTAATGCACCTTTTCATGAGGCGGAGGGAATCATGATTTCAGAGGGAATTATGTGTCCCTTCTCCTTTGGTTTTCTCTTGTTTGCACTCTGCTCAGTTGTTATGTATTTTCAAACCAACTGTTACACTTTTTTTTAAGGTTAAAAAATTCAGTCCATTGTGAAACACTTAACTGGACAAACTTTGTAGCTTAGTAAATTCTAGCCAGAGTTAATATAAACCTTCATACGTGAGATCTCGGCCGGTCACAGAGGTAGAGTTGGGCACTCTCGGAAGTTCAATTCCGAATGACAGTTCTGGGAATCCAGGTGGCCCGCCAGTGGTGCGGCCACCCGTGCATCTCATTAGCACTTACGGTGGAGTCCTGACCCTGCTGGCAGCAGGGAGACGGTGTGAGAAGATCATGGCCGGCCGGCCGGTAGGCAGCAGTCGGCTTGCTTCAAGTGCGGAGTCCGTTTCAGCCAAGCAGGGAAAGAGAAAGCGGAACCTTTTTGCCATTGAAAGTTGAGGAAAGATGACACCGAGTTCATTTTGTTTTTTAAAGAACTGTGACAATAATCAGGTCCTGGGAGCTGCAGCGGTAGGCGTGTGTGCGGTCTGCAGAAATCGTTACCTCACTCCCACGGGGTCTAGACTAGGAATCCAGAACCATCTCCGCTGTCAACACCCTGCCGTCCAGGGAGTTACACATGCCGAGGCATGGTTGTCAGAATAGTGGGGTCTTAAGCAAAACAGAGTAAGAGGAAGACGAAGTTGCAGTTGTCCAGCAGCGGAACACTGACTCTTTAAAATCAATCTGAAAGTAGTGAGTAGTCTGAACGAGTGATGGCTGGGGAGCTGAGGAGTCTACTGGTTGCATTTACAGTTACTTAGCTCATCCTTCGTCTTTCTGCTAGCCACTTCTCCTACTGAACTTTCTCCTAAAAATAAACACTTTATTTTAAATCATTTCTCTCCATCTACTCAAAATAGTTCTATTGACCTTGAAGTTGTGAACTTGTTCCAGTGACCATCCCTTTGAAATTCAGGGCGATAAAAAGGACCCTCTCTTGCACAGGAAGAGATGGGAGTGAGAATAGAGCCCACTGTGAGTTAGAACTCTCTGGTCACCAAGCCTCGAAACTTTTCAACCCTGAAAGCTGTCATCTCCACAACTGCAGGACTAATGGAATCGCATAGAAGACTCTTTTCCTCCCACAGAAGTTTGCTCTAGTTGTACTCAGTTTGTTAGTTAAAGGTACTATGACCAAAGAACCCGGACTCCGCGTGAATTGCATGATTCCAGTGAATCAGAGGAGGCCTGCCGTAAGCCACGGCGAGCAGTCTTCAGTGGCGTCTTGTTCCGCTGCACCGGCATGTGATTACTGGATTATTTATTCACCTTCCCTTCCTTCCCCTCTGTAAATGTTTGCATCTTGCTGGTGCCCAGAAAGAGGAAACCCCTCTCCAAGGTTGTAGCTGCTTGTTCTCGGATGAGGATTTTGCCACACCTTTGAAAAACTCACTCCAGCCCTCTGTCTCATTTAGGTAGAGACAGTGGCTGCATTTATGTCTCACAGGAGACATAATAAATGCAGTGTGGCGCATGGACCTGATTCATTGTTGTAGCTTCTGACTGGGTTCAGGATGTCCACAAGGGAATTGTCTTCCTTCCTAGGATCTGAGCAATCAGCCAGTTTGTTTTCTGCCTCGATATCTGTCCTGAGCCGGGGAGAGAGGGGTGCCCAGACCCTGTCATCTCCGAGCTTCGGCCACCGAGGGAAAACAGACACCCCCGACTGGCTCGAATGTGTCCGCCCACCGTGCGAGTGTGTCTGTGTGCTCAGGACATCTCTCTGTTTCCTTAGAGTACTTGACGAGCGTGGAATGGTACCGAGCTGCCATGTCTGACATGCAGAGTGCCGAGGCTCTGAAACACTTGGTTCCCGTCGGCATGGCAGCCTCATCCCCGTGATATGACTCACTGATGTCATCTTCAGGAACTTCTGGACATGCTAATGGAGAATTGGGTGCGAAGGGCACTTTCAAAGCTGCAGTACCCTGTGTTTGCACAGCTTGTCTTTAAAAACAACTGCAGGGTTCTTTGGAGAGCCAGGATGGCACATCGCCCTGGCCTAGTGCTGTCCATCTTTAGGAGCCAGGCTGTGAGCGCCTCCTCCTGGTGGCCTCTGGGTTACTGTCTGCTGTCAGTGCACCTGGTGGGCTGCAGGTTTACCCTGTAGGAAGGAATGGCCCCTGGTTGGACTGTACTTTGAAACTCTTGCCCATAGCCAACCACATTTTCTTCTGCAGTAATTTCTCTCCTATGGTATCGAGTCAGAAGACATTGAAGACATTCCTTTCCCAGCTAAGCCCCGCCTACAGCCAGTTCACGGTACAGGGAGCTCCCCTCCCCCTCCTCCTCCTCCCCTCCCCCTGTAGGTACTCCCCACCCAGCCCACGCCTCACCCGCTGCTCGGCCTCGGGAGCCTTGGGACTGCTCTCCACGTGATAAAGCGTTACCCTTCTTCACACACACACACACTTGACAGTAGTTTTCAGTCTAGGAAATCTTGATAGTCATCAGAACACTTGGGTGATAGTCTCGTTGCACAACTGACCCTAGAGGTGGCCCGTGTATTAAGTCTTCCCCCACCTCACATGCTGACTGTGATCGGGAGGTGTCAGGGATTCATGGTCAGCAATCCAAACTTGATTACTAGCATGCAGAGTCCTTATTTTATTGCCAGCCCATAGATATTCATTGAAGTGCGCTTTTTAAAAAACATGGTATGAACTCTTACCAATGCCTAATTAAGCCAAGCAATACTTCTGTGCATTTTAATTAGTCTCAGTAAGACCAGCATGTGGGAGAGTCATCTGGCGGCTCTGCAGTTCCCGGGGAGGAAGCAGCTGTCCGAGACCCTCTGTGCTCCTCCGACTGCTGCCTTAACTCAGAAGATGGGGACTGTTGCCCAGTTAGAAGTGATGTCAGGGAGTTAATTCTGCAAGAGGAAAGTCGGTTGGCTTTCTGAGGCCATGCCAGCTGGAGTTCGTATTTCACCCTGTGGCCAAACCCCAGAATTTCTGAGGCGGGAGAACAATCTAACAACTAGCAGGGAAGGAGGCCCTTTGCCGCCTAAGCACAGAGGTATGGAGTCTTCCGCTGGCCCCTGCCTGCCCCTCCCTCCGTGGGGAGGGGGCCCGGAAGACGTTCTGAGATAAGATGGGGGCTGAGACAGGAGCTGCGCCTCTTCTCTGCCTTTGTCCCTGATCGACCTTAAACAAGTTTGTCCGTTGTCGAACTCCCAAGACTTTCTTGGGTTTAGTGAGTTGCCTTGAAATTCGAATTCCTTCGCCATTTCTCCTTGCAGCCCCCAGTTAAGCTTCTCTAAGCCTGAATTCACAGGGAGTTCATCGGCCTTCTTGGTGCAAACCTCTGTTGTTGAGCTCTCGGGGACCCTGTCAAGTTTTCAGCTGGTTGGGAGCCACCTTCCTTCTTACAGCAGTGAACAATCCCTTCACTTCTCAAATGACAGAATTTTTCCCCGTTGTTAAATTAGCACTGATAACGAAGAACCAGAGTGGCATCCTAGGACTTGGTAGAAGTAGAGTCTAGTTATGAGTAGTAGTGTGGCTTGGGGGTTAGATAGCACCTGCTTTTCTCACAGGGCATCTGACTTCCTCTGACAAAAAAAGGTCAGTCACCTTTCTGGGCAGGCGAGCCTCCGGGCCGGCCTCGCCCCAGAGCTCCCTGGCTATCTTGTGTCCCAGGCCCCGCCACCAGTCTGCCCGGCCAGCCCATCTGTCCGCCAGCCTTCTGCCATCTTCCACCGTCACGGCGTCCAGAGGACTTCAGAGATCAGTAGTTTACCGTGAAATTCACCCAAAAAATGCCTCTCCTCTCAGATTCCTTTTCAATGTCTCTCTCACAAGGAGGACTGAAGTCCAAAGTCATTGCCATTCTTGTGTTGTACCTATAGTATCCAAAGCCCAAGGGGCGGCCTTCTGCTTAAGACAGTGCATGCAGAGAGAATATCTTCACAGAAAGAATGTCAGTAAATACTTGAATCTGCATGACAGTTTGTCGACTTGAATGCAACAGCAAGAAAATATTGCAAGTTAAGTAACTGTATATACAGTAGGTTTCCTTCCGTCTCTTTGGCTCATCTGTGTAACTCACGTGTGTACCTAGTGTTTCAAGCCTTTGGAAAATATTCATATAGATAGTACGTCAGACATCAAAGAAAATGCTTTCCTGTCACCTGCCAATGTTGTATTCGTGGGTATTTATGGTTGTATGTATGTATATGTATCAATGTGTAGATTGTATATCAGTATATGGTATATGTACATCAAATTTATTTTTGTCCTTAATAACCAGTGTGATATGAAAAGCAAGTAAAAACCTCATAGGATTGAGTATATAATGCAGTTATTGAGAATATATATATAGTGGTACTGTTTTATTAAACTTAAATTCAAATGATATTTTGATTAAATTTTTGTAATAATAAGATTTTATGCTAGAAAATTTCATCTTCAAGCTTTGAATCACCAGGGCAAAAATGACTCTGAACTAACTTTGTGAAACTATTTCAGTGTGCTGTGTATAATACCAAGAGGGGGTAGCTCACTATAATTTGGGATTACAGAAAGGGGGAAAAATCAACAAACAAAAACGGCTATCTTAGCAACTTCAGTATTAAGAGCACTTAAACATAAAGCCAAACTGGCAGTGTTGGGCTTTTTACAAAATGTGATGCTTTAAAGCACACGTTCTTTATTGTGGTAATTAGCCCAGGACAGTGGGGCTCTCGGAAGAACTGAGTAAGTACCCACCGTCTCGTTTATGTGCCCGTGTCTGTCCCGTAGTAGATCCAACCACTCTGCTCGTGCCACATCCTTCCTTCTTCACTTTAGAGAATAGTGCACACGCTAAGGCGTATCAGGGCTTCCCAAGATCGGGTACTGTGTTCTGGGTTCGCAGTTGCACAGACTGGCGTCTAGTGTCACAGGCGAAAGAATTCTCAGACAAGCTGTGGACCAGGCTAAAACTTTCTTCAATATTTTTGTACTTAAGTCTCTTTTCCTGCCTCTCCCCAAAGAAGAGCCACTGGCCTTAGTTGTTTGAGCTCACTGCTTGTCTGACAGCATGTGCACAGATGACTGGAGATGACAGTCTCCTTAACCAGCACGTTCGGTGCGTTCTGAGTGAGTGGTGGGGGCCGCGTGTCTGTCACACACGCGGCCTCGTGTTCCCGTATCTGATCCCGGCGCGGAGAATGGGAGGTGTGCGGTGGGAGACTAGTCTCAGCTCCAGGCCGCCGGAGTGTGTTGGTACTTACATTTGAGCTTTTCTTATTAACTCTACAGTCGCAAACTGTTTTTGCAAATATGTCGCACTTCCCGAGTTGTCCTTGACGTGCAGTGAACTGGCTCTGTGACAGATCAGCAGGGTCTTTGTTCTGCAAGACTGTGTTTCCTTCTAAGAATTATAGTGCTTTGCAAAAACATCCATTTGATTCAAGAGTCATATACAGCAGGAGTAGCAAAAAGTAGAAAAGCTTCATTTTGGGCCTTAATTATTTGAAATGTTTGGACTTTCAGTATAAAGCCATGTAGGTTATAAAGCCAAGTAACCATTTGGCATGGATAATAATATCCACTCTGCAGAGAGTGTATGTGCGCATTGATTTTTAATGCCATTAGCATACTTTTTTAAGCTATAAAAACAAGAGTAATTAGACCAAATGAAAGTTGGGGGTGGGGGTGGGGGTGTGTGTGAGCTAGTCACCTTTCCTTTGGGGGTAGAAGTGCATGTTCTCCGTCCTCTGCTCTGTCCCAGTAGGTGTGTAAGGGGAAGGGTTACACATCTAGGCTGCCCACACACGTATGTACACACAGTATTCTAAGTTCCACAAACTGGAGACACCAAGGCCGGAGTGCTCTGAAGAGGCGAGGCGCAGAGGGGGTGGAGACTGCCTGGCAGGAATGTGCTCCCAGAGCAGGGAGGGGCTCCAGCTCCCGTGTGCGACCTCCAGGTGCACTGCATTTTAGCAAAGGAGGGGACACACATCGCGTCCTTTCTGGCGGACCACCACATTGATGGCTTGCTTGTCATTCACAAGCAGCCACTCTCCAGAGTTCCCCCAGTGGCCGGGGGACGTTCTAGAAGGCTGGTGTGCACCATTTTCCAGGGCGGCATTGCTGCCTGCTCTGGAGACCACGTGCAGACGGAGAGGCAAAGAAGCACTCTCCGTGGGAGCGCCTGTGTGCTCACCCACCTCCCCCGGCGCTGCCCTGCTGCGGGAGAGCGCAGACTGAAGGTTGCGGAACAGTTAAGCACTTTTCCGTCAGCCACCACCAGAAGGAACCTAGCCAAAATGTGTTTCCCTTGCAGGGCGGAGCGCTAACCTCTTATGTATAGTGTTGCAAAATAAGCACCTTAACTTCAATTCCTGAAAGTGTTGGTTAATGGAGAGAATTTTGGAGTTTCACTGATTATTTCCCTGTGAGCCTGCCTTGGTAAGCCACCAGACCCAAAGTCCCAGCCACACGCTCAGTGAAGGGCAGCACCTCAGGTCTGAGGCTCCTCGCCCGGGCCCCTGACCCCGGGGCCCACGGAGGGTGGCAACGTGTTCTCTCTGCAAAGAGGAGCTTTGCCTGGCCTTCCACTCCACTCCCTGGGTCTCATGGGCTCCTTCCTGGCTTTAGGAATCCAGCTGTCCTCATGGGCTGATCCTGCTGAGGCCAGATATCAACTTTGAGAGGGACTGAGTCACTGGGGGTGATGACAATGGCATAAAGATAATTCTCGGACGGAAGCCAAGACCAGATGTTTTTGCCTTTGCACCCAGATTTCTGGAAATGGAAAACCTTCCGTTTCTGCGGGGAGGGTCAAGGAGCACGAAGCTCACTGCCTAGCCATTCCGCTCAGTCCAGGGGAGAGCTGTCGGGTAAAGGCCTGAATGCCTCCCCGCATTCTCTTCTACCTCAAGTCGTAGGAGCCCGTTCCTGGAACAGCAGTCGGCCCAGCGGAGCGCTGATGCTGCCAGCCGTGACGGCTGTAGGACAGGCGGGAGGGAGGGAGTTCATGTCCGCAAACAACACGAGTGTATGTATGTATGTAAAGCAAGCTGTTGACTCTCTGGCCTGTTCGCTGGACTAGATTCACTGTGGCTCAAACTAACTGGCAGTGTGGAACATTCCTTTACCTTCGAAGTTTTCTCCGCCAATCATTTCAGTTTCATTGCAGTCCTGGTGCCATATGTCCCTGCAAATTGTGAAAGTAATTAGTGACAAAGTAGCAGCCTCCTCCTTTTCAGTGACCACACTGTCAGCGTCAGCAGACTGGGGTCAGCTGGAGGTACCGAACCCTGTTCCTCGTCACCACCCACGAGACGTGAGACAGGCCATCTCCTAGAAAACGGGGGCATTTGTGGTGGTCACCTTTTGAATGGAACAGTAATTTATGTGGATATTGTTAAAGTGTTTAAAACTCTTTTGAAAATTAAGTTTACATTTTACAGTTGCTTTATTTTGTATTAAACGAGCTGTATGTGGAGATTACAGTTCGCCGTGTTGCTGTACCCGAACCTCGCGGCCCTCACCTGGTGGCATCGACGCTGTGGGGTATACAGTGCACTTCCCTAGTGTGTAAATGTTCACGAGTGGAGCTGTTCCTGTGTTTTTACAAGTTGGGGGTAATTTGTTGTTTTACAACAACAAAATTTATTGCATTGAAATGGTTTTTATGTGACAGAAATCATGCAAAATAGTGAAGGATTTAAAGTATGTATATGATATATGTAAATGTCCAAACTTTAGAAAGAAATAAAACTGACAAATTTCAATCATTCGGAGGCATGTCTTTATTTGCTTGGTTAAGCGCCTGGAATAATACCTTTGAAAAATCCACACAAGCAACACAACGCACCCCGCTTCCCTGAGAAGACAGCCACCGGCCCCACAGCAAGAGACTCACGTGGTGGCTGAGGGGGTGGTGACGAGGCCAAGTTGCTGATGCCAACCCGCCTCCTGACTGCCATCTCCGTCAGTGCTCTGAGAGAGGAGGTACAACACTTTCTGAAGTGATTTCAAGAGTCCATCTGCATTCCTCGTTATCCCTAATACCACGCATCAAGGCCAAGGGCAGAGGAGTCCGTCGCTGCCCTAAAACGCCAACATGGGTCCCTGCTTTCTGGTGCCTCGTGCATACGTTTGCATCATCAGAATTGAACCTTATGGTTAAAACAACATCTCTGTCCTTGGAACATGGAAAAAATCCCACCCTGGTCAATGGCCTTCTGAGTATTGGAGACCACATTTTATGTTTGGGGGTCTGGGCATTTGAAACGAGGTCACTGGTGACGTCCTCCTAAACGTAAAGGAAACCTCACTCAGAAGAGATAAGGACCGTGAGGGTGGGTGAACCGCACGGAAGTGAAGGGCTTGGGCTGGGGGAGAGTGGAGATGTCTTCTGACACCCTTGGCTCGCACAAATTCCCCATTTGGAATGTGAGCCTCAGACATGAATCTTACACAAATATCAAATCCCTGTACACCTGAAACTAGTGCAATGTTATATGTCAATTGTATCTCAACATTTTAGAAGACCAGGAAAAGAAAAACAAAATGATCTGCAGTGTCCAGTTGTCCTCCGGAGCCACAAGTTTTGCGTATCTTACCACATTCTGTTTGTTGCACAATTAATATTATAACCAAAGAACTATATAGGTCATTTGTAAGAGATGGACACTCAGGAGAGGAAACTCAGACCCAGAGCAAATTAAGATATTATCATGAAAAAAATTAGTAGCTCTACATAATGTCTTATCTGTAGATTCTATTCCACCGTAGTCTGAGATTTACCGAATGAAACTGCTGAATCACTCCACTTTCACTGGGGGAAAAAAAAACCTGTATGCAGTAGGAAACATTGGAGACAGGCAGATTAGAGGGGAGTGTGAGTTCTGGACGCTGTAGACCAGTGGGCTCAAAATTGACTGTGGGCGTCCCTCGAGAGTGAATTATGAGGGAGTCAGCAATTACTGGAAGCCAGCCTGGGTTCCCAGGAACAATTCATTTGAGACTACATTCATTTCCTACTTTGTAAGATTAGGCAGATAGAAAAATGCAATAGACAGACTCTCTGGGCTGTGAAAAAGAATTTAACACAGTCCTGAATGAAATATTCCTGGGCAAACAGAGAAATACTGTCTGGACGTTAGTGCCATTGGCGGATGTGTAACCTCTTGAATGGCACTCACTGGGGCACAGGTGCCAAACACAAGGCATCTGGCCCTCCACCTTGTTTTCTCTGGCCTGGCACCTTGTTCCTTCCCCATAGCAGCGCCGAGCTCTCACGTAACTGTTAAGGAGTAGTTACATTTACAGTCCTAAAAATACACTTGACCCTTTGAACGCAACCTGGAGGCTGATGTGGACCCTGGTGAAAATGAGTTTGACACCCCTGCATTAAGGGATTCATTTCTACCTGGAAGGGCATTCCTGGTGTCCTGCTGCAGAGCTTGCCTGTCGGCCCTCTCTGTTCAACCTTGTGATAACCTGACTGAAGTTACAAGAGATGACTTTGTTAAAAATGTGTATGTCTTAAAGCTGAGAAAGAATGATTATACTACATGACAATCAGGATTCGAAAAAAAATCTCCGGCAGGGAAATGGGGCAAAGAAACAACGTGACACGTAAATGTGTACCATCTTTCCCTTCAGTTACAAAGAAAAACAATGACCAAGGTCAAGGTAGGACCTTGCATTGCACAGGACAGCCAGCACACAGGAATGAAGGCCTCCAACTTGAATCCACAGGGAGGGCAGTGAACCTAGCGATGTGGCCGCAGAGCCCACGGGCCCTTCACTGCTGGCACTGCACCTGCATTAATGGCCTTGAGACCCGGGACACCAAAGGGAGAGTACGCAAGAACAGCAGCCAAGATGGGAAAAATGCGAACGATGAAATGAGAGGAACATGGGGCATGCGTGCACCCGGCGGGGACGGCTCACCCAGGATGGAAGGAGGGGAGACTGGTTTTAAGTGAGTATCGTGAGGGAGGGCCTTGAGGAGTGTGCTGTCGCAATCTGAGGGGTTAACTAGGGCTGGTTTTTGGAACCTAGGAGAAGCAACACCACAGCTCAGTGGGAGGGACAGCCTTCCACTCAAAGCCGGGGGACAGACAAGCCCCCGCCAACAGCTCGGTCAGATGTGGTCTGGCAGCGGGAGGGGTGCACAGAGGAACAAGAGAAACCTCAAGTGGGCGGTTGGGTTATAATCATGTTAATAGATGTTATTATTTAAAGTTTCTACTGAGCACTTAGGTGCCTGGCAACTTGCAAGCCACTTAGTGCAGGTCCTCCTGTTCCATCTCTGAGACGCGGCTCAGTCAGTTCTGGGAGGCCACCCGCTGTCGCCCCCAATGGACAGTGTAGGACAAGCCTGTGCCGGCCCCGGGGCAGCCTTCGCACAGGGTGGAGGCGCTTTGCCCAGGTTGTTTTCCTCAACCTCTGTTCTGGTCTCGGCTGCAGGCCTTCCTCCATGCTCCCGTGACAGCCTGTAATGGGCTGAATGCTCATGTCTCCCCAAATTCGTACGTATGCTGAAATGTAATCCCCAATGTGACCGAGGCCTTCAGGGTGATTAGGTCATAAGTGTGGAGCCCTCAGGGGCGGGCCCCATAGAAGCAGAGGCCCGGGAGCCTTCCACCAGGTCAGGCTGAAATGAGAAGTCAGCGGGCGGCGGCCTAGAGAAACATCTCACCGCACCCCAACCTCGGCCTTGGCCTCCAGGCCTCCAGAAAGGTGAGAGCCGACGCCTGAGGTTTTACAAGCACTCGCTTGGGTACTTGTTGTAGCAGCAGCCTGAGCCGAGACGCACCAGTGTTGTCTTCACGCCAGCCTTGCCGCCTGGGAAAGGGGGTGCGGGGAGGTGCTCGCTGTTCTGAGTGCTAGGCCGCACGTGTGTCCTTAGGTGTCGGTGGTCCCGTCCCTTCCCTAGCTGTAGCTCAGGGTGCCTGCAAGGGCAGCTGACCCTTGAACAACACAGATTTGCATGCGTGGGTCCACGTAGCCTCAGAATTTTTTCAATAGGTCGGCCCTTCCAATCTGGGGTTTCGCATCTGCAGATTCGACTACCCGCGGGTAGGAAACAGTGTTTTCTGTTCGCATTTGGGAAACCGCAGTTGGGCGTGTGAATATACTGCTTTTGATCTGGTTGGTTAAATCTGTGGATGCTGTATTCCGGATGCGGGTGTTCTGGGGGAGTCAAACCTGCCTGGGTTTTCCTGCCGGGGCTGCAGAGCCTGAGCCCTCCTGCCGGCCCTGTTCACCGGCTAAAACAGGTTTTATCAGGACAGTCCAGCGGGGACAATGCTTGTTGCTTTTTCTCACAGCAGTGTGTGGCTTTTGTCTCGTGGGTACAAGGGTCTGGGGGTTATGCCTTTCCTGCATCAGCTGCTCTTTCCTTCCCAGGGCCGCTTCCTCAGGACCTACCAGTCTTTTCTGTGAGGTCCACGGAGAGAGCCTGCCCTCGGGTGTAAATGCCGCTGACATTTGCAGCCCCCAGGTGCTCCGACTCTCCCTGCACTCTCAGCCTTGACCAGCTCGTTAACGCAGGCACGCGAGGGCACAGCTCCCATTGCTCCCCGACATCTTCCCCGAGATTGCAGGAAGATGGTCGCCCTGCAACTTCAGGGCTCTGATGGGTTCAAGAAATGCCAAGAATGATCTGACTTTTCTTATTGTAATGGTGGGAGGTGAGCTCTTTTCAACTTTTACATCCCAAGCAAAAGAAATTGATTTGTGTGTGACAAAAAAAAAAAAAGCTATCGAATCGTGATGACAATTGCATACCCCAAATTTCCTGTTCTGCTACTCTCCTGAGCGGTATTATTTTTACTAATGATTCTCTCAGGTTTTCCAAGTATGGTATCACACAGTCCACATACTTCTCCAGTTTTTATGTTTCTAACAGTTGTCTCTTGCCTTATTTCATCGGTTGATACCTATGGTTACCAGATTGGGCAAGTGAAAATAGAAGATGTCCCATTAAATTTGAATTGTAAGGTAATTTTTCAGTATATGTCCCATGCAATATTTGGGGGAATCAAATTTAATTGTACCTTACATTTTTGTCTGGCAGTTCTACTAGTATCTTCAGTACAACATTCCGCAGTAGTTGAAACAGTGGGCATTCCTGACTGCTCCCTCACCTTGCATGCATTTCCTATCATGTTAAAGAAGTTTCTGCAATTCCTTTTCTTTTAGTGTTTTGTTTATCTGCAAGGAATGTTAAATTTTGTGGAAGCCTTTTATACATGCATGGAGATAATCACATGATTTTTCTTCTTAGTTTTATTTACATGAGGTGTTATGTACACAAATTTCCTAACTATTGATCATTTTGCATTTCCAGGTCAAATGCTACTAGGTTCTATTTGCTAACTGTTTCAAATGTTTGCATCAATATTCATCAGTAAAATTGGTTTGAATCTCTAGTCTGTGTTTATTTATTGGTGTTATCTTTGCTCCATAACAAAGAATTTAGAAGTTCTTTTTTTATATATTTTAGAATATTAAAATTATCTGGACTTTGAAAACTTCCTTATGAAACTACCTGGTCTGGTACTTCTTTGTGAAATAAATCTTCAATAATTGCCTCTGTTTCTTTCATGGAAACTGCTATGCTATGGTGTTCCAAGTGTGCTGGGGTCAATTTCATTAAACTGCATTTTTCTAGGAAATGATACCTTCCATCTGCATTTAAAATATTATTTGCATGAAGTTGTACAAAATAAGCTCTTATGTATGTTTTTAATATCCTGTATTTTGAGGGCTATTTTCCCTTTGACATTATTTGTTTTGTATATTTATGCTTTTTCTTAAATTACCTTGATTAGTTTAGATGCTGCCTTGTATATTTCTGTACTTTTTTCAAGAGGTTTTGTGTTTTGATATTTGTTTTTCTGTTCATCTCTGCTTTAATTTTTCTTATTTTCTCCTGCTTTTTATTAGTAGCTTTTTGAACTGAAAATCTAATTTTTTTATTCTCAAGTACTTACTGTTATTAAATAATGTTACTAATTTTTTTCTGATCAACATTATAATCATGAAATTTAGTGATGTTTAGTGTTTTCCCTATCATAGTTTAGAAGAAATTTTGCAACTAAGATTATCATTTCAGCCCTGACTGGTGTCACTCAGTGGATTGGGTGTCATCCTGCAAACCAGAAGGTTGCCCATTCGATTCCCAGTCAGGGCACGTGTCTGGGTTGCAGGTCAGGTCCCCAGATGGGGGGACATGTGAGAGGCAACCAATGGATGCTTCTCTCACACATGGGTGTTTCTCTCCTTTTCTTTCTTCCTCCCTTCTCCTCTCTCTAAAAAAATAAATCAATAAATCCTTTAAAAAATATTTATTGTTTTTCTGTGACAGTTGTCCCGATTTTCCCCCTTTGCTGTACTCCACCCAGCCCACCTGCCACTCCCACAGTCAGTTCCCACCCTGGTGTCCATGTCCCTGGGTCATTCATACGTGTTCCTTGACTAGTCCCTTCCCCTTCTTTCCACCCTTATCCCCTCCCATCTGGTCACTGTTTGTCTGTTCCCTGTTTCCATGCCTCTGGGTCTATTTTGCTTGTTTGTTTGTTTTGCTCAGTAGGCTCCTCATATAGGTGAGTTCATATGGCATTGTATTTCACCGCCTGGCTTATTTCACTCAGCATAGTGCTCTCCAGTTCCATCCATGCTGTCAGAAAGGGTAGGAGCTCCTTCTTTCTTTCTGCTGCATGGTATTCCATTGTGTAAATGCACCAGTTTTTTTACTGTTGTTCATGTACAGTTGCCTCTGTTTTCCCGCCACCACTCCCCCCCAACCCCTAGCGCCCACCCTCAGTCCTTCCCCACTTTGGCTTTGTCCATGGGTCCTTTACACTTATTCCTTGACGATCCTTTCCCTCCTTTCCCTCATTAACCCCTCCCCCCTCCCCTCTGGTTACTGTCAGTTTGTTCTTCATTTCCACATCTCTGGTTCTATTTTGCTATCTTGTTTGTTTTGTTGGTTAGGTTCCACTTACAGGTGAGATCATAAAGTATTTGTCTTTTACTGCCTGGCTTACTTCATTTAGCATAATAAAATCTTTAAAAAAAAATTAAGTGGAGCAGTAGATCGATGTCTCTCTCTTCCCTTCTTTCTCTCTTTAAAAATCAATTAAAAAACTCTTTTTAAAAAAGAGACATTTTTAATTTTCAGGATAAAGGGCCTGTTAAGCATGTGCTATTAGCGTCTGACTTGATTGCATTCTGACCGGAAAATGCTGCTTGCGGTTCATCGTGTCATGAACCACGATGTCCCTGTGTGACTGCACAGTGCAGGTGGCTTCCGTGCCATTCCACGCACCCCTGGAGGGAGGCCTGTCCTGTGTTTGGGGACGGGGAGTTTGTCTTCCATGCCTCCTGCTTTACTGACTGTGCCTTGTTTTATTTCGTTTGTGGTCTTTTAAAATTCTAGTTATTTTTCTCTCATGATCTGCCTTGGACTGCGAGTAGCATATTGAAACTTATTATTTGTGTGCTTTTCTGAGTTATTAGTGTGGTTTCTCTTTTGCGAACGTGATTGCTGTTTTATCGGTGTGCTGACATTGATAACTATCGAAGCTTCACCGTGACTTGAACATTAGCACTCCAAAGCACTAATCATTTTCCTCTGAAACCCACTGTTTGCTGTAGGAGTCATAACCCCTTTTCCTTACGGTTCACGCATGCTTGATATGACCTTTGCCCTGACCTTTGTGTCCAACTGTCTGTGTCACTTCGTCTTGCCTGTGTCATCTGTGTGCACCGCAGAACTGGGTCTGCTTTGCGAGCCACTCTGAAAGCATTTTTCTTTTAGTAAGTGAGTCAATTCCATTTACATTAGTTCAGTGACTAATATTTTTATCTCAAATCTGTCATATTTAAGTTACATTTACTGTGTGTGTGGTGTTACATAGTTACTATTTCAGCCTGATCTGCCTTTGATCATTTTTACATTATTTTTAGTTGTGCTTAAAATTGAACTGAAATTCACTTAACATAAAATGAACTCTTTTAAAGTGAACAACTGAATGGCATATAGTACGTTTACAATGTGCAGCCACCACTTCTCCCTAGTCCCCCCAAATTCCACTCCCTGAAAGGAATCCCTACACCCATTAAGGAGGTACTCTGCATTGTGCGCTCCCCTGGACCCAGGAAACCACTAATCCACGTTCTGTTTCTGTGGATTTTACATTAGTGTGTGTGCGCGTGCACGCATGTGCGCGCGTGTGTGTGTGTTTTGTAGGACGTGTGGAATTTGCTAACTTAGAAAATACTGTTACTATTCCATGAGAATTGGGAGGTAGGTCTCTGTACCAGTGAAACTTCTTCAAAGAAGAAGAATGCCCAGAACTCGCCTCTCAGTGTCATTTCTGTGACCAAATGGTGCATGGCACGCATTAAGTGCTCAGCGAATTTTAGTTATTATTATTGTTACGTCGTTGCTGTTCTGATTCACACGGAGTCTTCCCCGTGGCGGAGGCTTTCTCAGGGTGCTGGGCGCCCGGACCCCCAGGAGCGAGGAGCTGAGGTTTAGTTCTCAACTCTCTCTCAGAGGCGCAAGCACTCACCCGGTTGTCCTTCCGCGTGCAACGTGAGTTTGACAGGGAGTCATTTTTACCATTTCTAGAAGTGATTTTTTAATCTCCCATACTTTCCCTCTGAGGGTAAATGCTTCTTCAAAGCAATTAATCACAGGAGCAGATGGCGTGGGGACGGGTACAAATGCTGGTGGCTCGTGGGTCCCAGCGGGAAGGTAGCCGCACGCCGCCCTCACTCTGCCCACGCGGCTCGCAGGCGGTCCCTGCACCATTTGGTGTTTTACAAGATTCCCCTTTCCAAACTGAGTGTTTCTCCCTTCCTCTGGTCGCATTTTCCTCCCCCAGGCTCGCTCTCTCCCCATGGGTACCCCCAACCCTCTCCAGCCTCCCGCCACAGATAGGTGATCGCTCCACAATGTGTCATTTGAATGAACAGCTTATATCTAGGCCACTTCTACCCCCAGACTGGAGGGAACATATGCCCTCCCATTCAGTTCCCAGTTTTTTCCAGCTGCCTTTACTAACCCATCGCTGCCTCTGGTGCCAACTATATAGCAAGCACCGTGTTCTGGCTAAATGGCCCACTTAGGATGGGCCCCTGAGACACAGCTGCCCTTGGACCTCAAGCCTTTAATTAACAGTGTTGATTCTTCTGTCACCCCTCAGGCCATGACATATACAGTGCCAGGGGCAACTGGCAGCTCAGAAATAAAGAATCCTCAGTTACTATTGCCCGGGATCCGTGGAAATCGTTCCAGTGCAACTTCCCAGCTTTAGAACAGAAACTGTTCCTTGCAACTCTTTGCTCCGAGTGCCCCTCACGTGCACCGAGTCCTTGGGCACCGGGCAGGCCAGCAGCAGCCCCCAAGGACATCCCGGTCCTCACCGCAGAGCCTGTGAGTGCAAGCTGTATATCCAACAGGACTTGGCAAGTGTGGTTAAGCTTAGGGTCTGGAGACGAGGAGTTACACTGGGATATCTGGACAATCCAGTGCAACCGCAGGGAAGGCAGGCAGGAGAGAGAAAGGAGGTAGAAGCTGTGTCGGCAGAACCGGGAGGACCGGAGTGGTATGAGGAAGGGGTCGCAGGCCAAGGAGCATGAGTAGCCTTCAAAACTGGAAACAGCAAGGAGACAGATTGTCCCCAAGGGCCTCCAGAAGGCTCCAGCCCTGCCAACACCTTGACTTCAGCCCATTGGAACTGATCTGGGACTTCTAGCTTTCAGAATTATAAGAAAATGAATGTGTTGTTTTAAGCTACCACATTTTTGGCAATTCGTTACTGCAGCAATAAGAAACTAACACAGGCAGTATTAGTTGCCTCTTTAGAAAATTTACTTACTCTGCACTTAGCGGCTGACTTCAGCAGAGTTGGGGGACTCATCCCAGCTCACGGGGATGCTTAGAGACAAGCATTGGTTAGAACTAGAGCGACTATGTGTCAGTTAGCTTTTGATGCACAGCAGCCACCCAGAACTTAGTGCTCCAACACATGGACATTTATTTAGCCAATAATTCTACAGATCATAAATTTAAGCTAGGCCCAGATGGGTGTTTTCTCTGGAGTAGACTGAGCTCATCGATGCATCTGCAGTCAGTCGCCAGGTCACCTGGGGCTTGGTGGGTCTGGTCTGGTCTGCGTGGGTGGGGTCTGCCCTGCTGCATGTCCAAGGGCTCACTCACGGGTGAACTTGAGGCACAGCTTCCAGAGAAGTGGTGAAAATATGCCAGTGCTGAGGCCTGGGCTTGGAACTGGATCGCCACTTCCATTGTTGTTTTGGCAAAGCCAAGGCAGAAGATGAGTCCAGATTCAAGGATGGGAAGATTCCCATCTTTTTATCAGAGAAACTGAACAGTCATATTGGAAAGGGTGATGTCGGTATAAAGAGGAATGGTTATTTTTCAGATGCCCCATCTAATTTGTCAAATCATCTAATTTGACAGTTTTATTTTTAAAGATTTTATTTATTTGTAGAAAGAGGGGAAGGGAGGGAGGAAGAGAAGCATCAATGTGTGGTTGCCTCTGGAGTGCCCCCTACTGGGGACATGGCCCACAACTCAGGCATGTGCCGTGACTGGGAATTGAACCAGTGATCCTTTGGTTTGCAGGCCAGCGCACAACCACTGAGCCACACCAGCCAGGATGTAAACTGGGTCAGTTTTAAGAGTGAAGGGGAATGCCTTTAAGAATTACATCAAGAGAGCAGCTATAACCCAGGAGGGTCCCAGGTGTTAAGGTATGAGGGCCCATATCTCCCAACCCCAGAGCCCTGGGCTCTCCCCGCCCCCACCCCCCATAGTGTGATGAGACTACTTCATGACGCTGGGAAGAAGCCGCAGAGGACAGACCTCAAACGTGAGTCCATGCCACTGGTTCGCATGATTGATATTGCTGGTGTCCAGGTAAATACCCACAAAGGATTTATTTTCACATTTCTCTCTAAAACCCAAGTGTCTTCCCCTTTAAAGCTCTTTCCTGGAGCCTCCGGCACAGCTGAGCTGTCGCCCAGGTGTCACTGTCAATAAAGACAGCTGCTGCTCTGCTCAGCTGTTGGTGCTAGTGTGTGTGTGTGCTCAATGAGAACAGCTCTTAATAAATATCAAAATGAAACTAAAATAATTTATAGGATTTTTTGTGTAAAGCTCACCTCTGTGACTTGAAACCTTGTCACAGATTTCTGCTTCCCTGAGCTCTAGGGGGTCTGGCCTCCTTTCCTAAATCTGCCAAAATCTTCCAAAGCTTAGTTCAAAGCTTATTTTACAGCCTGGTTTATAAAAAGGTCTATTTTTTTCTTTTAAATAATATAGTATTTTTGAAACAGAATTTCTCTGTCAACCTTAGAAATTCTTGTGCTCCGGCTTGAAGTCATGGACCGGTGCATTTTGGAACTGGTTTAAAACCTAGAATCTCGACGTGTGTGCGGCACTTCTTAATACCCTCCCGGCGGGAGGCCAGTCTGAGAGATCGCTCAGCCACTAGTGGCTGTTCTGGGTGATTCCACGGCTTCGGTCCTGGCAGCTCCAGACCAGGTTTCTGAAGAGCACCGGTCTCCTCTTGGTCACATCCGGAGGCCTCTGCTGGTGCGGCCCCTCCCTCTAGACCCGGGCGTTTATCTGCCCTTCCAGCCTTATCCTCGCGGCTCTGAGACAGGCCGTCTGCGAGCCATGGGGCTGATTCTCCTGCGCTCCCCCGCCCTCGCGGTTCCTGAGATGCCCCTCAGCCACTTCTGTTGGTGGGAGCCAGAGAAGGGTCCAGATGAAAGCGGCAAGTCATGGCTGGGTGCGGTGGGGAAGGGCAGTGTGTGTCTTCACACACAAAGGCCTACTGTCCCCTTTCCAAGCCGGGGCCACACCCAGCAGTGAGGGAGCTCAGGGCTGCGTGCCCCACCGTCCCAGTGCTGGGTCCCCCTTCCTCACGTCTGTGGCTCAGCAGCTCCCCGCCCCCCTCACGCCTGGCTCCTGCCGAGTTATAAGCATTCCTCAAGCACATGTTTTCGTGCCCCTTAAAGCACAGCCTGCGTACAAAGAGGCAGATATCACACATGTACAGATCAATTTCTACGAACTGAGCCCAGCCATATAACCTCCAAATGCCTCACCTCCACAAGTAATTACGCTGATTTCTGATACAATAGGATTCAGTACAATAGGTTACCTCATCATGGGAAATCATGCAGTATTTGCTGTTTCGTGTGGGGCCCCTTTTACTCAGAGTTACATCTATGGGACCCAGCCATGCTGCTGTGTGTAGTCGCAGGTGGTTCGTTCTTTGTGCCTGATGAGGTTCCTCTGTGCAAACGCCACCAGGAGCCGACTCGTTGTCCTGCGTGTGGGCACCCCCAGTCTGGAATCATTGTGAACAGTACCGCTCTGAGCATTCTGACACACGTATCAGTGAACGTCTGCGTGCATTTCTAACAAGGTGAGATTTCTGGGTCATCTGCCTGGGTCTGTTCAGTTTTGGTAGCGACTGCCCAGGGTTCCCGGGGTGGCTGTGCCCGCTACGTTCACACTCTCGTGGGCAGTGAGTGAGAGTTCTGCTTCCTCTGCGTCCTCGTCGACACTGGGTATTTTTGTGCTTATCGTTTTAACCATTGTGGTGAGTGTGTGGTGGTGCGACGGTATGGTTTCATGTTCAGGCTCCTTGTTCACTGGTGAGGGCGAGAGGGTTGCGCCCCAGCCCAGTGCTGTGCGGGCTGGCCGAACCAAGTCTGCCTGCCGCGGAGGCCTGGCTCCGGCGCTCCCGCCTGCCCCCTGCTGTGTCGGGGGCAGCCTCCTGGGAGTGGAGGGGCTCCTCGGCCAGGCCTGGGCTGTGGCTGGGGGAAAACTATCCCACCCCAACTCTAGGAACCTAGTCCACTTCAGACAGTCCTGGGGTCTTAAAAACCCTTCACAGCGGGGCAGGGACAGCAGGCCCATGGGCGGCCAGAGGCCCCTCCAGGGGATTCGGCTGCCCCACCACAGTCCCCCTCCCGTCTGTCACCCTCCTAGAGCGCGCTGCGGGCCAGAGGGAGCACCTCCCACCACACCTGTCAGTGTAGTGCCCCCGCCTCTCTGCAAACACACGAGCTTACACCTGACTTCCACCCGTAAGGCACCCCCTCGCCTGGCCTGTGGTCAGTTCCTGACAGTCACCTCGCTTTTCAGAGGAGAAATGACTCCATGCAGCGCTCTCAAAGACCCCATGAAGTATGCGCTGTCACCATCAGTCCCGGACAGACAGCCTCTGCTGGAGGAATTGTCATTCCCCAAGGCTGCCGTTGCTCAGGTCCCCCACTTCGGAGGCGGGTGGACGGATGGGATCGTTGTCTCTGCAGGAGAAACTTGAAGTGCTGAGATTGCATCGGCCAAGAAAAGTGTTCTTTTTAATTATCACCTGGGGATACCTTCTTATTGATTCTAGAGAAAGGAAGAGAGAGAGAGGAAATATCAGTGTTAGAAACTTCGTAGGTTGCCTCCTGCATCCACCCGGACCAGGGATTGAGCCCACAGCCTAGTTCTGTGTGCCCTGACAGGGAATTGAACCCGTGACCTTTTGGTGCACAGGATAATGCTCTAATCAATTGAGTTGCCTGGCCAGGGTAAAAAGTGTATCCTTTTCTACCCTCCTCTCCCACTCACCACCAATTTTAATTTCCAAGAACATTGCTCTGGAGAGAGACTCTCATTTGGATGCTTGATTTCTGTATGGCCATGGGAGTTAAAAGCATCAGCCTCCCCCTTGCCAGGCAAAGACTTCTTGTCTGGAAGTGGAGGAGCCCTGTCCCCTGCCTGGTGTCCTGTTCAGTTGTCTGGCCCCCTTCTCAGCCTGCTCTGACCGCGCCCACCTGTCAAAGCCAGGCCTTTCATTGCTTACAGTGCCCTCAGAGGCCACTCCCTGTCCTGAGCTGCGGCACTCCACATCTTGGACGGAACAGTGGAGCTCCTGAGGGCCCTCCGCCCTGAGCAGGCTGCTCCTGGTTTCCTGGGCGCTTGTCTCTCTCGCAGCCTCCAGCGAGATCCCACACTCCCCGGGGGCTGCTGCGTCTCACTCACTCGAACACATTCCTGTGCAGCCCACTCCAGGTGCTCCACGCTTTCTTACTGCTTATGTCGGCCGTGGTCTCAGTCACAGGAGCTGGAACACTACGCACCCTAATACCTGCTCCTTCGGCTGTGGTCATTTCTGGGTGTGCACCGCTGACTTTTGTTCTTAAATAAAATCTCTTCCTTTGGGTCCTGGGGAGGGCAGTGCCTCATTGGGAAAGAGGGCTTCCACAGTCCTTAGATGCGATCTGTGTTTTCCCTCCCACTCTTGGTGCAGTTCGAATTCCCCCGTATTTTTCTGGGTGTCTTCTTCTGTGCAGATGGTTAGAAGTCCCTGACGCAGACTGAAGGGCCACTTTGCAGGTCTCCGGCTGTTGGGGAGTTCCACAGCACATTTACACTGGATGAAGTTAATTCGCAAAACTGTCGAAATTCCTGGTGCTTCTGGAAATTCAAACACTCCCCCCAGCTCTCCGGAGCCCCAGTCCAAGGGGCTACAGCTTGCCCGATGCGCTTTGTGCAAGGTTGTTCGCCATCAGGACCAAGTGCTCACAGGCAACAAATGTGCCAAAACACAGGAAGAACCAGGAGGAAAGGCAAGGTCTGGATCATTTCCAAGTCCAACCGACCGCACTAGTGCCTGGATAACTGAAAGGTAACTTCTTTTTGTCTCTCTTTTCCCCGGTCAGGGCCACATGACTGAGAACAGTTCAGTCTCCCTGGGCATGTTTTGGCAAGCAAGGGCACCCAGCCCCGGAGCCTCAGTCACCCCCCACTGCCGCAGCCCCGCCCCGCCAGAACAGCAGCTTCATCTCTCTCCTGTCCTCTGCTGTTTCCCCTTCTTTATAAATTTTAATTTTCCCTGCACCTGAGCATAATAAAGTTTAACAGCCCCCACACCATAGTCCGTGGCTCACTGAAGCTCTCCTGAGCTGCATTCCCTTTGTCCTTGAAGAGGCCAGTTCTGCAGAATGAATATTTGACAACTCAAACCTTCCTCACCAGACCCAAACCCACTCTACCCTATCTCCTCACTCCCTGTGCCTCATCAGGTGGCTTCTGAGGAAAGCAAAGGGGCCAGCAAGCTGAGTGCCTGGCTTTTGCTTTCTGCGCACGGACAGGGCAGTCGGGCCCGAGCTGCACTGCCTCGGGGGTGCTCAGGACAGCATTCCCGTCCGGTGCTCGGCTGGTTCTGTGTGTGACTGGTGGTGACCACACAAATCTGCACATGTGATGAAGTGTGCAGAACCACACACACACACGTGCGTGAATGCACATGAATTCAGAGTAAGGTCTGCAGTCTAGTTAGCAACATCCGTCCCAGTGTTTACCTAGTTACCGCTGGAAGAAGCTGGGCGGTAGAGGAAAGCAGGACTCAGTCTCGGTGTTATTTTTGCAACTTGCTGTGGGCCTGCAACTATTTTGGAAACGCAAAGTGAAAAGTAACTGGAGTGTATCAGTTGTTAGTTCACACAGGTATACTTCAGTATGTGTGGCCCTCATGGTGACAAATGGCTGAGTGGCAATATCACCACCACTTGCCACCAGCGTCCACTAGCTCTGTCCAATGTCACTGCTCTGGGGTCCCCCAGGAGAAATCCACTAAGAAAGGAAGAAAAGACACAACAGCCACCATCTCCTTCGTTACTCTATTTGATTGTCATGGTAATTTCTTGAGGTTGGTGCTGGAATTCCCGAATCAGCAGCAGTGGTGACATGCCCTGGCCCCTTGTTCGTGCCTGAGCTGGGATGGGCGGGGGACCTGCATGCTCTTCCTCAGACCCCCAGGCCAGCCCTCAGCAGATGATGGGCTGCCCCCTCGCTCCGAAGCCGCAGCCTTCCCCAGGTTTCTGACAGAGGTGCAGCTCGGGGCACCCGGAAGGGCGCGCTGGTTCTCAGAGCTCCCTTGCCCTCCCAGGACCTGCTGCTCTGCTGGGGGCGCCTTCGAGCTAAGGCAGAATTTTCCAGACTGCTGTTCGGAAGAACTCTCTGCCGGAGGTTAGTAAGTACTGCATGGGGAGGAAGGGGCCTATTTTCACCTGTGTTTGGGAAAATTAGCACATCAGGACACATGGATGAAGTTGAGAAGCATGCCGTATTTCAGTTTGAAGTATCTCCGCACGACCGTGAATCCTGACTCCACTCTCAGGAGAGGCCCGGACCTCAGCCATTTACGCGACGGTTGTAAATGGTCGTCATAATGGGGATCATCATCACATTAGCCTGCTTTGTCTGCTACCATTCCCAGGGGCAGTCACTTTCACAGATGCCAGTGGATGGTTCTGGGTAAATTAGCATATGCAGGCATGGGATGGAGGTGTTTCAGGGAAGGAGCTGGAGGAAGGGCACTGAACACCACATACTGCAGGTCACCGCCTAACCCACACATCCAAACAGAAATCCTCTCCTGCCCGCCCGCCCGCAGCTAAAACCGTGTCCTCTGTATGACGAAAGGACCGTTTCCTACCCCACTGCCGAAGACAGAAATTTATTTTTAGGTCCGATTTCTTATGATTGCACACAGTGAAGTTCACCTTTTTGGCCATTGCTCTGGGAGTCTGGAGGCCAGCTTCGGGGGCACAGCTGCTTCTGCAATCAGGACGTGGAGCAGTGCCCGCCCCCCTGCAGCTGCCCTCCGGCCGCGCGCACGGTGGCCACGCCCCACCCTGCAAACCACTCCTGTTTCCTGCGCCAATAACTTCGCCTTTTCCAGGATGCCGTGGGAACGGAGTCACACGCAGCAACCTCTGGAGCCCAGCGTCCTGCACTGAACACACTGAGAGTCTCCGTGTTGGCGTGGGTGGTGGGTGGGGGTTGATTCCTTTGTATTGCCGAGTAATATGCCATCTAAGCCAGAAATGTGCAGTCGTGTAAAAAATTTTTTTTTTGCTTCCATCCCCTACCGCATCCCAAGTCCTGTCGATTCTGCTTCCTGCATTTCCCTCAGATTCCTCCTTCGCTGCCCTCGCAGGTGCCCCTTCAGAGGCGTTTCTCAGGTTATTTCAGTGGCTTCCCCACTGGCCTCCCTGTCCTGCCTCGCTCCCCTCAAAGCCAGGCAGTGCCAGAGCATCGTCAGTGCTTCTCCGCCACCGCATTCTCGGCCACACCCCACCCCCGTCCGTCTCTAACCTTCTCACTTTCCTTCATTCCATGAACCCTGCGCTGCATGGAGCTCACAGTCCCTCTGCGCCCCGGACATGCAGCCTGGTGACCGTGTCTCCCGCCCAGCCTGCCCGATGACCCAGCCACAGTTCTGCCCCTCGGACACTCACTCTTACAACTTAGTTCACTCCCCAGAGCCTGGATGGGCCCCAGCGAGCGCCCTGTCCCTCTGAGTCCTGGAGGAAACTGTCCCCAATGGCTGTGCAGACATTTCGTCTGCATCATTACTGTTTCCCTGCTCTGTGATTAGAGGTTATTTAAACTGCTTCTCCCAGAACATCAGTAAACTGCATCAGAGCTTATAAAAAAAAATACAACTAATTAAACTTCTTCACTCACTCACATTTCCGTCTTCTCCTCGGAATTCATAATGACTTTTGGGCTCTGAACTTGCATTTTCCTTCTTTTTGGGCTTTGAAAGGGGATGGAATGTGCTTGGTTGGAAGTAGGGCTGGGGGCGGGGGTGGGGGGTGGACTAGCCCTTTCTCTCCGGTTCGCCCACTTCCCGGGACGAAGAGCAGTTCTGCAGAGCGCTGGAAGGACGCGCAGCCTGGTGCTGTGCTGAGCTGCTCCCGCTGGTGGTGTGGATGGACCCCAGCCGCCCCCACCACAGACCGCCCACTCTGGGACCACAGCCCCGCTGATAACAATGCGCTTTGCACCGTGCTTCATCACTTATGAGGGGCGTTGGTACTGCTTTTCAGTCCGTTTTAGAAATTACTGAACAATTCCATGAACATCCGCTATCAGTTCTCACCAGCAGCCTATTTATTATATGATTTTCTTATTTACTGTCATTTCATACGTTAACGGGAGAGACCTGGTTCTTGCTGACACATGTAAAGAATTACAGATCAGCAAATCTATAGCATGTAATCAGTTTATTAATGGCCCGTTCCCATGGAAGAGAACAGGACTGGGTAGAGTGGGGGTGAAAGGCAAAGTTTCAAGGCAAAGCAGGGCAGAAAAAGTAAGAGCTGCTGAAGACCAGGGTGGCAAGCCCCTGGGCAGCCTGAGGCCGGGTCGCCAGAGGCCCAGTGACCTGAGAGCCGAGAGCATCAAGAGTGCCCCAAGCCCCCGAGAGAGAGAGAGTTCTTTGTTCTGAGGACTTATATAGTTGGTGGGACGAGAGAAAAACCGTTACATATTGATTGGTGGGTAAATGCGGTGCCAGCTTCCCTGGGGGAGGTGACTACCCAAACTTAGGTATGTGTGGGGGTCTGTTAGCCCAAGTCCTTATCTTGCTCCAGACTCCATTTGTTCATCTTGTTGTAAAACAAATACATGACAGGAGGCAGTTAATTAAAATTGGACCCCTTTCCAAAGTTATTTATGGGCTTTTTCTGGAAGCATCAGGGACTCCCTCGTAAAACATATAGTGACCAGAGGTAGGCAATTAACCAAAGTTGTTTTATGGGCTCCTTCTTTGGGCACTGGGGACCCTCTCCCACATTCAGGCCTTGATGAAAGCATAGTTTCAAGGCTTTCTTTCCCAGATAGTGGAAATGCTACATAGAATTTCAAGGACTTCCCTTCTTTCTTGATAATATAGTGTTTCTTGTGATGTTGGAACACCTGGCAATATTATCAGACCAGGCTCAGGACTGCTGAGTTAGCATGTGAGACCTGTCTCCTTCCTCCCCCCTGCCTCAGTTTACTATTTAATCTACCTGATTGGTAAAAGGTGTTTCCTGGCGACCAGGGTGCTAGATGCTGGCCAGTAACAGTATTGCAGTCTTAGAGTTCTTCCTATGCTGTCTCCTGCCTCACATAGATTGATGCATGTCTTCAAGTTATATTTTTAAGAAATGGAGTTCCAGCCAAGATGGAGGTATAGGTAGAAACCCTTTGCTTCCTCATACAACCAAAAGGAGGACAACAACCAACCTAAAATCAGTAAGCAACCAAAATTGCCAGAAAATCAAACTGCATGGAACTCCAACAACCAAGGAATTAAAGACAAAATCAACCAGACCAGTAAAGCAACCTCTAGGGCGAACTCAGAAAAACCACGGCTAGGCGGCTGATGGGCGGGGCTGACTGCTGAGCTCAGCAGAGCTGCACGGGAGGGACTGACTTAAGGGAAAACTGAGACTCAGAGCTGACTGTGGGCTATGCTGGGGTTGCCATGCTGGGAGATACTTCCAGTCTGACTCCAGGGTCTGTTGGAAAGTGCGCTAGAGAGGAGCAGGCGAGCTGCATTGCTCCCTCTCCAGCCCCTCCCACACAGGCAGCACAGCAAGGAGGGTTGCCCTGTCTGGGGGAATACCTAAGACCCTGCCCCCTTACAACTTATCAGGTGTGCCAAGACAAAGAAATATGACCCAAATGAAAGAACAGAGCAAAACCTCGGAACTAAGTGATGAGGACATTGCCAACCTAACTGATGGAGAATTTAAAGCCCTGGTAATCAAAATGCTCACAGAACTGATTGATCTTGGTTGAAGATCAAACCCAAAATGAAATACCCAAAATGAAATAAAGCAAAATATTCAGGGAACCACCAGTGACAAGAAGGAAACCAGGACTCAAAGCAACGATTTGGAACAAAAGGAAGAAATAGACATCCAACTAGATGAGAACAAAGAAACAAGAATCCAAAAAAATTAAGAGAGGCTGAGGACTCTCTGGGACAACCTGAAATGTTCCAATATCCGAATTATAGGGGTGCCAGAAGGAGAAGAGCAACAGCAAGAAATTGAAAACTTATCTGAACAAATAATGAAGAAAACTTCCCTAACCTGGTGAAGCAAATAGACTTCCAGGAAGTCCAGGAAGCTCAGAGAGTCCCAAAGAAGTTGGACCCAAAGAGGAACACACCAAGGCACATCATCATTAAGTTACCCAAGATTAAAGATAAAGAGAAGATCCTAAAAGCAGCAAGAGACAAGGAGACAGTTACCCACAAAGGAGTTTCCATCAGACTGTCAGCTGATCTCTCAAAAGAAACCTTGCAGGCAAGAAGGGGCTGGAAAGAAGTATTCCAAGTCATGAAAGGCAAGGACCTACACCCAAGATTGCTCTATCCAGCAAAGCTTTCATTTAGAATGGGAGGGCAGATAAAGTGCTTCCCAGATAAGGTCAAGTTAAAGGAGTTCATCATCAAGTCCTTATTATATAGAACGTTAAAGGGACTTATCTAAAAAAAGATAAAAATATGAACAATAAAATGACAACAAACTCACAATGATCAACAAATGAACCTAAAAGAAAAGAAAAACAACGAAAACAAAACCTAAGCAAACAACTAGAACAGGAACAGAATCACAGAAATGGACATCACATGGAGGGATTTCAGTGGGGAGGGGGAAGGAAAGAATAGGGGCGTAAAGGTACAGGGAAGAAGCATAATTAGTAGACATAAAATAGACAGGGAAAAATAAAAAATGGTATAGGAAACAGAGGACTCAAAGAACTTACATGTACAACCCATGGACATGAACTAAGGCGGGGAGGAATGCTGGAGGGTTGGGGGGGCAGGGTGGAGGGGGGATAAAGGGGAAAAATTGGGAAAACTGTAATAGCATAATCGATAAAAAATACTTTAAATAAATAAATAAAATAAATAAATAGAAATGTACCAAAAGTCACCTTCTTCCTGTTTTCTGAAACAATTCGCACTGTTTGGCTTTGTGCATTCATGTCCTTAAACCACCTTCCGCTCTCTGAGTTTTGGCTTCAGCAGATTAAGTGCCTGGGCTGCTACGTGAGACCGCCTGCTGACCAGACACGTCTGTTTCAGCAGCTCTGCCACCTTTGATAGCTCAGCGGTGTTTGGGCAGTTTTTCAACATTTTGATGTATCTTGCCCTTCTTGAATAAAATTCAGTGGGCATTTAAAGATGGTTTACATCAATAGCCTTTTAAAGTGAGTTTCTGTCCCCCTTTCCAGTGGCATTCACCTTGGGTGCCTCTGCGGCGCCAAGGCAGGCATCCTCTTTGCCCTTGGTCCACTTCTCTGCCACTCCGACCGCAGACCCAGCTCCCCACGGGCACCTCCTGTCTCCCCGACCAGCCTCTGGGCTCTGCTCTAGGGAACCAAGCTTCCTGGGGAAAGTGTGTTGTTACACAACCCCTCTCCTCCCACCCCTGGGTCTGTCAGGTGTGGACAGATGTGGGGGCAAAGTGGGAAACCCTGTTTTGGCCACCTCAGTGCCCAGTGCTGGTGGGATAGTTAACCCTGTCTTCTTTCTGCTCCCCCAGCGGTGCCCTCCCCCCAACCACCAATTTAAGGCACAAACACTATGGGAGCCTTGTCCACCCCTAGCTGCCTGATAGTAGAGTTCCGCCCTAGAATCTGGAAATATATCATCTCAGTTTATAGCGTTGTGATGGGTTTCTTCCCTCCTCTTCTCCTGTGTCAGTGCTGTTTAATGCCAGCCAGGTACCACACTGCAAACTGGAAGTCTCGTTATGGTGCTGCCAGTAAACTTAGGTGCAGAGTAAGTCTTTCTTGGCTTCATTAAAAGATTATTTAGTTTTTTGTTTATATTCCATAAGTTGTTAATTACAGAGCAGTTTTATCTAAGGCCATTCCACAACAGGGACCCAAAGGACAATATTAAAACAAAATTCCAACATCAGTTTGTAATTGAAAGTTATCCATGACAGCACTGCATGTTCGGTGCTCCTAACAAGCGTTCTCTAACCTCTCGAACAACTCCAGGGTGCGATGCTATTGTCTGCGATTGTAAAGGGAGGGCAATGAGGCTTAGAGCGATTGAAGAATTCGCCCAGTGACAGCTAGTATTTTCCAGAGTGGTACTGGGAAGCCATCAGAGCAGAGAGACCATGGCCTAGGGCAGCAGTCCCCAACCTTTTTGGCACCAGGGACCGCTTTCATGGAAGACAGTTTTTCCACGGACTGGGGAAGGGGGTGGATGACTTAGAGCATGCCACCAAATGAAGCTTAACTGTCGCTTGCCACTCACCGATGGGGTTTTGATATGAGTCTGCAAGCAATTGATTTATTATGGTCTCTGTGCAGCCAGACCTCTCTGCTAATGACAACCTGCATTTGCACCCGCTCCCCAGCGCTAGCATCACCGCCTCAGCTCCCCCTGAGATCATCAGGCGTTAAGTTCTCATAAGGAGCATGCGACCCAGGGCCCTCACATACGCGGCTCACAGTAGGGCTCGCCCTCCTGTGAGAGAATCTAATGACAGCGCTGATCCGGCGGGAGGAGGAGCTCCGGTGGTAACGCGAGGGATGGGGAGCAGCTGTAAACACAGACGCAGCTTCCACAGCTCGCCATCTCACCGCTCACCTCCTGCTGTATCTCCTTTAGGCCGCGGTGCTGGTCCCTGGTCCGGGGTTTGGGGACCCCTGGCCTAGGTGTGCATTCCGACAGGAAGAGATCCTGGAGGTCAGGGAGTGTGGCTCTCTCACCTGTATCAGCACATACATTTCTCCTCTCTGGATATTAGAGATGGGAAGAAACTAAACAGATGTAAAATTAGTCTTATTAGCAATTCATCTTTCAGAACTATGCAGTTCCAACATCAGTTCGAAGCAGACTGCGAAGTTTGGAGCTAAGGGAGGTTACATTAAACAAGTGGGCGCCTCTCTGACTACAGTCCTCCCCAGTGGCGGAGCAATGGGCGTGCAGGGCACACAGGGCTGTAGTGTCCCTTCTCTGGTAATGGGATACTTTTGTTTGTTTGTTTCTATGTATGAGACCCTGTTTTTAAATTGTTGAATTTGTTTGCTTGCTCATATTTGCATCAGCCTCGCTTCTCTCTTCCGAAGTCTGTACTTGCCTCTCCGTCCTTATGCCCAGTTCTGGCAGCCTCCCACGTTCTCATTCATTCTCCCCCTTCATGAGCCCAGGTTTACCGGATGCTTCCTGGGCTTTGCCCGTCAGTGGGGGTGCAGAGGTGCCTGAGAGGACAGTCCCCGCTCTAGGACGTGTGGTGTGCACCCTGAGGAAGGTATGTATCCAGGAATTGCAGGGAAGTGTCCGTTTGTAGCTGGCGCCTGAGGAGAGGGCACTTCCTATACCGGATGGGGTGTGCAACTGAGTCAGCTGCGCAAGAGTGTCTGTTCTGGAATCAAACACGCCTGTGCCGAACCCCCAATCCACCATTTACTGGGTGACCTTGGGCAGGTGAGGAATGCAGCACTCATGGTGGGGAGGGTTAGCCAGGCCCACCTTGGAGCAGATGCCCAGTGAATGTCAGAGTCAAGGTCAGATGGTAACAGTGAGTGCTCCGTCCTGGCGTGGCCCCGAGCCTGCACTGCAGCAATGCCTGGCAGAGGCCCCGCTGACATGGACTGATACACATTTGCCCTGATACATATCCTGATTTAGGTTCCCTGTTACATAAGACCCAGCTCTTAATTTTTCCCTTTCAAAATTCCTCAGTCTTCTGTCACTCATTCCCCATTTCTTGCTTCCAGGTGCCTGTTCTGAAGGGGGGGGGACCTCACCGTCTCACCACTCCAATGGGACGTGCCCATAGAAACACGGGGGAAACCCCACTTTGTTCTCGCCTCTGCCCACGGAGAAGCCCGGGCAAAGTGCTAGGGTGTGTTCAGCTCTGCCCCAACCCCTTCGCTGCAGGGACCTCCTGAGAGCAGGGAGGGGGGAGCCCGCCAACCCAGCATGTGTCCTGCGGGCACATAAACCTCTGACACCCCTGGGATCGTATCATCTCAGGCCTGGAAGCAATTTTAAATGCTGGCTATTGGCTACTCCAATAGCTACTCCAATTTTAAGGGCTGGCTATTGGTTTTTCCCTTTTCTATGCTTAAATCCCCCCTACAGCCACCCCTCCTGACCTACCACCCGCTGCTGCCAGACCCCACCCCTCCACATGACAGTGCTGAGACTGGGATTGAAATACGTGGCCAGCCTCTGTGTTGCCTGGAAACAGAACTTCTGCTTTGCCTCAGAGCCTAACCATTTATATCTTGCATTTCAATTGGTTGAGATTAGCACCTGGAACAAAGATCCTATTTTCACCTACTACCTTCTTAACACATGGGAAGCTACAAATAGTTTAGTGTGTTCTGTCAGTGGGGGGAGAGACACGAATTTAAAGAAAAATAGCCAGTAACATAAAACCTGGCAACATGTATTCTTATGAGCATTAGAAATTTAAAATTTGTATCCCCTTAAAATTTTTACTGTGTATACCAGTAATGGCCTATGTTCAATATTCTGGTCTATTTGTTGATGGTTTACTTTGAAACGGACCTCTAATCATTTTAATATCGCAAATGAACATAGAAGTGAAAGGTTTGCATCCTATAGGAAGAGACGCCAGAGACACCTCCGTTCAGACATCACGGTTCTTTATCGGCCGCGAGCGCCAGACCGGTGGAGTCAGGCCAGACCTCGGCTCAGCAGCCTCAGTGCTTCAGTTCCTGCTAAGAAAGAATTCAAAGCCAAGACTCAAACTATGTGGGAAAGTTTATTTAGAAAGTCACAGTGGTAAAGAAGTGAACTGAGAAGAGACGGGCTCAGAAAAGAAGTTACAGAAGCAAAAGAAGGGCCCCTGGAGCTTGGGAGGAAGAGAGAGACACGGAAAGGTGCTTGGGGAAGAGGGTGGGGAAGGCGTGGGTGCGCTCCACAGAGAGAGCCCCAGGGCTCCTTCCTCTGGGGAGTGTTTGTCTGGAGGTCTCGGGAATCCCAAAAGAACAGGGGTGTCAAACTCATTTTCACGGGGGGCCACTCAGCCTCGTGGTTGCCTTCAAAGGGCTGAAATAATTTTAGGACTGTGTAAATGTAACTATTCCTTAACTGTTAAGGAGCTGAAATTATATTCAGCACTTTGAAGGCAACTGTGAGGCTGATGTGGCCCCTAGTGAACATGGGTTTGACACCCCCGCTGTAGAATATCCAGTAGCTTTCCAGGTGTGTCCTTTCAGGCTTGTGGTCCGCACTGATTGGCCGGTGCCAGGGCAGGGGTTATCAGTCAGTGCCGCTGGTTCTGAGGTCAGCCATGGCGTCACTGGTCTGGTTGTGCTGCTTCTCTGGATCTGGAGCGGAAACACAACTGCGGCCAGCGTGTATTTGACGTGGGTCAGAACCTCACTGTCCTTGGGCTCAATGCCTAAGCCTGTTCTCCAGCATCCCTGTGCATCCCCTCTGCGGGATCTAGCTGCCTGGCAACATGCCAGGGAAGAAAGGGCGGGAGGCGGTGGAATGGGGTTGGGTGAGCCTTGCGTAGACTGTGGGGCACCTTTGGCCTGGTTCCGGACCATTTAGGTGGAGCGCTGAGCAGAGACAAGCAGCAAGTGAAAGGGTTCTGGAAGAATCTGTGAGGACTGTTAGGAAATACCGCAGTCTCATTTCCTGCTGGTTCACCACTTCTGGCGAACACAGTCTCCAGGATTGTAAACTATTTATTTGCTATCTCAGTTTTTCTTGATTAGCTATTTGCGGGGGCTGTATTGAGGGCGGGAGATGGGACGTTTGATTACCCCAAACCTTCAAGACGAATAATGGTGTCTTAACCTCCAGCCACTGAAATGACTGATTTCCAGGACAGCGCCCGCTGTCTGTGCCGTCTGGGTTTGCAGGGCCAGGGCGCTGGGAGCTGCCTTGCAGGCACTGAGCCTGCTGCTCAGACAGCTTCGCCAGAAGACGCCCAGACTATGTGCTTATGACCTAAACAGCCTGGCTTTTCACCCAGTTGCTATTTTAAAAATAAGTCATTTTTATTAAAATTATAGAATTTACAAACCTCATACCTGAAGCAATAGCTGTATCATGTGAGAAAAGACAAGGGTTTTGGGAATCCCAAGAACTGAATTTGAATCCTGACTCTCTGCCTTGCTAGCTGTGTGCTATTAAGCAAATCATAATATTTCCTCGAGCTTGCTTCCTTATTCATCAAGTTCAAATACTAATATCTATCTCAACAATGTATGAAAGATGCAATTAAGCAAAATATTTAAAGAATTTTTTCACTTGCACTACCTTATGCAAAAGTTAGTTATAATTATACTGTGGTGGAGAATTTCATTACATAGCAGTACTAAAATGCTTTAACACACTACTCCCCTCAACTGTCATTGCTCTGAGATCATAACTCTTTAGATTTATAAAGTTAGACGCCTTTGTTTCACTCTATTATAACTCTCGAAACTTCCTTGAGGTTAGGTCTGTCCACGGCTTGCCCATGTCGCTGGAAACTGAATAAAGTTTTCTTAGTGTCAAACCCAGTAAAAGTCTCGTTTCTAGGATGAGAACGCTGAGGGGAAAAGACGACATGGAACTTGTGAGGAGGCTGTTAGAACAGGAAAAGGGGAACCATCTTGAGGAAGACTCTTTTTAAGAGTCAGTGGACACGTACAGAAATTGTTTGACGTCCTTAATAAGAGACATGAATATACATACAGTCTCGGTGAGACAGGCTGAGATGAAAAAGCCCACCAGGGTGAAACAAAATATAAGATTGGCATTTAAGGCTGTAAAGAAAGAAAAGATAAGTAAAAGTTCTCAGTAAAGACAGAAGACGACAGAATCGATGCCGGCGAACATCTGAGACACTATGGAGGACACACCTGCAGATCAGAACACAGCAGAGGGGCCCGTGATCAAAATCACGAGAGCATCATGACAACGAAGAGAGTAAGTAACAGCGTCAGCCAAGGAATGGGGCATATAGGGCGAGAAGGCCAAACTAACTAGAAAGAAAAGGTAATTAAGGCTTAGTTGGGAAAAAGTTCCACAGTTGAAAAAAAGTTCCACATTTGAAAAAAAGAAAAAATGTATCGATCTAAAGTGTTCATTATCGTTAAAAAGGAGACAGCAGCCCCCAAATAGTCACTTGTGCTAAGCCCCACATCATAAAACCAAGACTTAATATTTAACCCAGTTGCAGTTGCAACCCCCTCCAGGAATGAATTCTTAACTGGTCAGTCTGGAGTTCTCTGGTCACCACCAATGAGGTCATCTACCCCATAACCCGCTGTCCATCCCCCAAGGTGAGACAAGGTAATCCGCTCCCTTCCCCCTTCTGCCTATAAAGCCTTCCGTGTGTGTGGTTCCTCAGAGTGCCTTTCTGCGTGCCAGAGAGGGTGCTGCCCGATTGGTGAGTCATTCAATGAAGCCAGTTAGATCTTTAACATTCAATCAGTTGAAGTTTTTGTTATTTAACACTATGTTCCAGTTGAAAATCAACAGAGAATGTCCCACATATGGTCATAGAATGGTTAAAATCATTCCATTATCATAGCAAACTTAAAAATTCTATAAACATTCAGGCAGAAAAAAAATAGTTTGCAAATAAATGAAAAAAAAAATCAGCCTAACTTCAGACATCTTTACCACACTTAGCACCTGGAAAAAACTGGGGCAGTTTATAGAGGGGGAGCAGAAACGATGGTGATGTGAGAACTGATTGCTTATTCTTGTTGACAGGTGAGGGTAATCAAAAGACATTCTCAAATATGCAAGGCATAAGAAAATACGCCATTTGAAAAAATACGTACTTGGAGACATATCACTTAAGTAATAGCTTGAAATTAACTCAAGAAAGGAAAAGCACAAAGGAAAGACTCATGATCTTCTCTTCCTTAGTTCAAGTTCAAAATCGGTGTGTCATGTGGTCGGGGTGAGTTCTCTTACAGCACTTTTTTTTAGGGTTTTGTTTGATTGTTTTTGTTTTGCCCTCTCTATTTTCTTAAGACAAGCAATTTCTTTCTTGACCCACAGCGTTTATCCCAAAATTCAGTTGGAATTTTTTCCTTAGTTCTGGTTACTATTTGAAACATTAAACACTCAACCAAAACACTAGGGTGGTTGTGTCAGCATTTGCTTAAAGCTAAACCTACCAGCTTGGGGTGCTTTGCCAGAGGAAATCCTACTCAGGCAGATTAATGATTTCATTTTTATAGCACCAGAGGTTTCTAGAACACTTTAATTTAACGTTGAGATAGGCAAAGCTTTCTTAAGCAAGACCCAAAGACTGCTTAGCATAAAGGAAAAGGTCAATACATTGGACAGCATTTAAATGCAAGATATTCTTTTCATCAAAAAGAAAAACAAAACAAATCATAAAACCCCACCATGAAAAGAATTAAAAAGCAATCCAAAAAGTGGGAGATTTTTACAACACATTTAACTGACAATGGGCGTATGTCCAGAATACATAAAAATTTCCTCCAAGTCAATATCTAGGAGACAGTCTAATGGAAAAAATAGCCAGAGATGTGAGCAGAACATATATAAAAGAGAATAACCCAATAGCCAATAAGTATTTGAAAAGTGCTCTACTTTATTAGTAATAAATCAAATAGAAATTAGGACCACAGTAAGTACCACTGTAGACTTACCAGGACAGCAAAAAATTGAAGACTGACTCTCCCCGGTGTTAAGAAGGATGCAGAATGACGAGGTTCTCACACCTTGCTGAGAGCGTGCAGTGGTGCAACCACCCTGGAAACCGTTGGTGCTCACTGACGCTGAACGTGCAAATGCACCGACCAGCAATGTCACTCCTAAACTGTACTCAGAAAAACGCATGCACTGGTATTCTGAAGACTCAGGGACGGGTGAGCTATTCACACTAGCCGAAGGCCAGACCCAACTCAAATACTCATCAATAAGAGAGTGAAGAACAAAGTTGTGCTGTGTTCACATCATGTGACACTACACAGGAAAGAAGATGATTGAACTGAAGTTACACGCTGAACCATTGCTGAATTTCACATCGTCACTAATATTGAGAAAAGAAGCCAATGACGTAAGAATGATACTGTATGATTCCATTTATATAAAATTCAAACACAAGTGATGTGGGTGGGGTAGTGGTTCCCTTCGACGGGGCGGGCGTGGTGACGGGGAGGGTGCTCAGCAGGCCTGGAGGGACTTCTGAAACTCTCCCACTGTTCGCTCTCCTAATCTCAGTGGTAGGTGCGCGGCTGTGTTCACTGAATTACACACTTAGGATCTGTGCACTTCTATTTATGTCTATAATACTTCAATTAAAATATTTTAAAACTTAAAAAGAAACATATAGAGAAAAAAGCATCCCCATTTTCTCCTTTATCTCTCACCCAAACATCATAGTGATTTCCCAGTTAGCATTCCTGCAGGTGGAATCTTTCAGAGGCACGAGGCCGGTCTCGTGACTTGTCTGCTCCCCATCTTCGGTGACTGTCATGCAGAGTCCTTGACATGGCTCTCCAGCTGCTCCTTAAATTAACGCCACACTGACCTACTCTGTAGTCTTAGCTCCCCCTCTGCTTCCGCCTCCCTTCACACTCCACGTTTCCCTACCCTGGGTTCTGGGGTGCGCACGCACACCCACATTTAAAGGCCTCGCCACATTTCCGTTGTGCACACGAAACCCACACGGTCCTGCGGGTTGTTCCTTTTGAAGGTTTCTCCTAGCGCTTTGTCCCTGTCTCACACTCTCATCCGGTTCTACTTCATAAATTAAACCTCTGCTAGAGTAAATGCTTTCTACGGCCAAGCGCTGTGTCTCTTCTTTTTGTAAGCACTGAAAATTCTGAAAGTGAATTTCTAGAATTAAGTTTCTCTTTCTTTTGAGCCTGGGCAAAGTTAACTCACATTTTCTGCACCCATCCAACTCACCCACCAGTCTTTTCATAAATGGAAAAAGAAATCATCAAAGCCCTCTCATAAGGATGTAACACAGAAATGTAATTTCACCCTCAGAGCTGCAAAGAAGAAAGCCTTGTATTTAAATGACCACTTGGGCAGACATTACATGTTCCTACTGTTTAATCCTCACAGCTAATGACACCCTCTCTGTGATTTATTCTCCAGAGTTGATTTAACCATTTTACTTTCCTTGCCTTTCAGCTTTAAATTTCACGAGCTCAGTGAGTTATTGAGCTGTTTTCCAGTCGTGATGGCTGCAGTTCATCCCGGGCGCTATTCATTACGCAGCCTCGCTGCACGTAAGCAGAAGCACTGCAGAGACATTTGTTTTCCTGGACACTTGTTTTTAACCCAATGGCTGTTTGAAACCTTTTGCACTTTCTTTCTGGCCCCAAAACGACCGTTATCCCACTTGTTCTAATAACAGATGACCTTGTATTCTTTATTGAAGTGATCGATGCCATCTTGAAATCTCCCAGTTTCTAAATGTCTTGGCCCGCTCCATTCCCATCGATCCAGGGAACAAAGTATTTGTCCAAGGGAGTGGTTCTTCACCCTGGATGCTCGTGAAAACATCCCAAAGCCTGGGTCACCCCCACAGAGGATCTGATTGCGTTGATTGACGAGGCTTAGACATTGGTGTCTCGTATAGCCTCTCTGGGCGAGCCCATGTGTACCCAGGCCTGGGAACACCGGTCTGCAGGGAGCCTGTCCACTCTTCCTCATGGAGGGCCGTGTTCCTCCGATATCCGAGCTCCCCCATCCTTCCTCAAGCCAGACCCCTCTCCCTCATCTGGCTTCTCGAGCCACTGTTCCCTCTCTGTTTGTTCCCTTTTTTGCCAAAGCAAAAGAGAAGTATACACTTAGTGCTGCTTGTCCTTGCCTTGATGCTTGCTGTGGACTCCGTGCTGATCCAGTGAAAAATATGCTCTCAAAGTTCTCAAACGCCCTCTGAGCCGTCATGGACAGAGTGATTTTGTTTCCGTTCTTCTTTATCTGTCTAGGCACTTTACACTGTTAGACATACTCTTTTTCCTTGGAGTTTCTGGTTTTTGCATCCTCTCCCACCTCATGGAATCTGTTTTCCATCACTTTTAACTTACAGGCTGGGACCAGTCAAGTGCTGACACGTGGTGCCAGTAGCCATGGTGATGACTCTTAGAAAGAAGGTCACATGGGCCTGAACCAGACACTTAGATTTCACCCCAAGGTGGACAGAAAGGTGGTCCAGATTATATGGAGCAAACAAATGTGGTGAGAAGTGGGCATTTCTAGTAGCACAATCTCCTTGCCCCATAAAATTGCCATTTTTATCTGGAGAAAGTCATCTCTTCTATGTATCAGTTGTGAATGGTAGAAACCCAGATTAAATTAACTCAAGCAAAGTACTGTAGTAACAGATTTGTTGGCTTATGGAATGCATAAGACCAGGTGTGCGTTACTTCAGACACAGGTGCATCCAGGTGCTCAGGTGATGTCATCAGGACTGCTCCTCTCCCCGCCTAACAGCTGTCTGTGCTCCCTCCCACCAGCTTGTGAGAAGGATGGCTGGTCCACCAGCAGGTCGAGTCTTGCTTTTCGAGCTCAACTAACCCAGGGAACTGAGACCACCTTTCTCAGAAAGGCCTACAGAAGTTCCAGACGGAACTGATCTTCTTGGTTGCGGGTATATGCTCATCACCAAAACTACCCGAGAGCTCTAACAGCTCTACAGCTCTAGCTGATCAGTCTTGGGCTGTGGGCTGACGTCTTCCCACTTGAATGACCTGAGCTGAGGATGGAGAAGGATGATTTCCAAAGATCGGCGGCCTGGTCACTGAAGATGCAACGGCTGGCACGGGCAGAAACAGCAGACGTCCTGTGTGCTGCCAGACGCACTCTCCTCTGGAAGACACTGACTCCCGCCCTCCCCCCTCTCCCAGCCAAAGTCGTCCTGGTGGAGCCCCACCCATTCTCCCCTCCCCAGTGGAAGAAGATATAAGGACTTGTTATCACAGCATACAGTGCTGGGGTTTTCTCAGAGGACATGGCTTGAATGTCGAGATGAATACAGAGCAAAAGAGAAGCCGAGTGTTGTAGGCTGCTGTGAAAAGGACTCCCATGATCCCCTCCTCTTGGCGATCTTGCCCTTACATAGTCTCCCCTCGAACATGGGTCTGACCTCTGCCTTGCTCCTAATCAACAGGATAGAGCGAAGGGGGTGGGGGAGTATATGGGGTTGTGTGTTACCTTCAGAAGATTGGAGCGCCTGTCTGTCCCTCTCTCTCTCCCTCTCTTCCCGTTGCAGCTTTGGAAGAAGCAAATGACCATATTAGGGAACCCCATGTAATGTATATAAATATATATTGATGGTCATTGAAGCGTTCTTTATAGTAGCACAATGTTGAAAGCAATCCACACATCAAGCAATAGACCGGCTAAATAAATTATGGTGCATATAATAATGACTATTTTATATCTATAAAAAGGAATAAGTAGGCTCTTTATGTATTGATGAGGAACAATCTCTGGAACATATTGCTAAGTGAAAAGAAACAAGTACAGGAATGTATATAGTATGGTATTATTTTTAAAAGGGAGAAAAACATATATCTATCAGATCCTATATGCATAATGTTTCTCTAAAAGGAAAAAATAAGAACTGTGTGTGTGTGTGTTTGAGGGGGGGAGAAAATTGGGACATGTGTTGAGGAGTGGGAGGGAGACAACCATTTTTTAAAATACTTTGTGGTGTTTGAATCATATAAATGTATTAACTCTTTATAAAATTAAATGAAAGCATCTATGCCAAATGGTGTCCAAGTTAGAAAGAAAATGTGGAAATGTAATTTATCCTTGCTTTAGAATTTGCATTTTGGGCAAGTTTCCTTTCTAACCATGTATTTTCAGACACATGAGAGTCTATGTTTCTGAAACTATTTTAACTTCTAGTTGGGAATTGTGGCCACTTACAGACCTATTTGTAGCCCCCGTGGCCTGTCCCCAGAACCGCCCAGAGGGAGGAACTGATGTCAGCAGCTCCGTCCCAGCACGGCCCATTCAGTGGGAGACACCGCAGGAACGGCAGTCACTTCTGGACTGTACTGTGTGGCTTGGAGACACTCCCGTTAGGACCCTAGTTAACATTCCTCTCCTAAATGCAGGCTTTGCACGTACCCACCCTGAGGCTTTGCTGGTGTTTCCCTTCCTCCCCACACTGCCTGGGAGGTTTTGCTACAGTGTGTTCCTGTCAGTTGGCATTTCCCTGCTTAGAAGAGCCAGCCATAGATGGTGGGAGGGGAGCAATTCCTGTGCTGTCTCCCTCCCCCCATCACTTTCATTAAAATGGTGTTTATTTTTAGTCTTTATTCATTTGCTCTGGGTGGGGGGGGGGTAAACTCGAACCCCTTCAGGGGCAGGAAGTCATGTGACAGAAAGCAATGCAATGAAATGGGAGGTGGGCCCCAAGAGCCCGGCCTTCCCGGTTTTCAAGAGCAGCCCAAATTCGATTTTTTCAAATAAAATTTTTGAATTTTTAGGATTCTGTGTGGGCTAAACTAAAATATCTGCAGGCAGATCTGAACTGTAATTTCCAACCTCTCATTTTAGCCATTTTTTCATCCTTGACAAAACTTGCAAATCCTACAGTAATTTTAATGTTTAAACAGCCCTTGAGGTGAAGTCCTAAAAGATATTTTTCAAGGTTAAATATATTACTTATTGGTTTTTGCCATTACCTTCAAGATAACTTTTTAAATTCTAAAGAGATAACATTCCATTCATAGATACAACATTGCCTTTGCTTTAATGGGTATGTTGGCTTGTCTCAAGCATTTAAGCGTTTTTTGAAAGGGCGTGACCTCCCACAAAATGCTCTGGGCAGCAAACCTAGCAGAGATTTAGGAACTTTCTATATAAAAAGGCTTGTAAAGTAGGAATATGCTTAGGCAGGGGCTGCACAGATACTATAATGCTGGCATTGACAAAAGTAAATAAAATGTATGAATCAGATGTCTCTGTGGCTGTGTCTGAGTGATAGCTACCTTTTTCTATGATAATCTCAGCTAAAAAATGTATAGACTCTTAAATCATTATCCTTATCTGATGTCTTCTGACTTGTGGATAAGATCATGCAACAGCAGGAAGCAAGGCCCTGCTGAGGGTACGAAGCTCGTCAAATGGTAAAGTGCAGGGCTCGGGCCGGGCTCGAACCCCGGTCTCCTGGCTCCTGTGACTCCTACGTGTCTGAAAGTACATGGTTGTACCTTTAGATGTCATAAGCATGTGTCATCATAATTTTTGGAAAGCTATTAATTGGGGTGTGAAAGTTACTCCCTTCATTTTAGTGTTTCTTTATTATTCCACTTAAATTTTTAGATATAAGTTCAAGATACTGGCGTTTCCTTAGTCTAAGAATGCAACCCATAGGAAGGAATGCCAGTTGCGGTAATTCTCCGGTTCTGTCTGTTATGTAAATCATCTCACAGAAGGCAGACACCCCTATAAGAGTGACGTCAGGGCCCTACGTTTCTAGCCCTCCTTAGGCCCAGAGTGGATCTGTGGTAGTGCTTTGCGTGGGCCCTGCTTCGCCGTCACGCCCGACGCACCTGGAGCTGAGCTGGGCTCTGCGACGTGGCAGACACCTGAATTTAGTTTACAGGCATCGAGTGCTTGTGCTCGCTGGGCAAGGACCGTCTGTGTTCCAGAAAACTGCTAGCTTCATGAGGGAAGTCAAAGGGAATGAAATGCAGAAGTATAACGATCTTTTGTTGAAGCGAATGAACCTCTCACTGTTTGAGATCAGAGTGCGCAAAGCCCGGGTAAGTGGCACAGACGAGGCGGCAGAGGCAGTGGGGAGCAGAAAGCTGGGGTGCGGTTCTCGCTGCTGGTGTAGCCCACGGTGTTCTTCTCGTGCCCGGCTCCCTCTCCCACCTGCCGAGTGACTTCAGACTTCTGACCGCCATAACTGTAAGAAATGTATAGACCTGTGTTGTTTTAAGTCACGAAGTTCGTGGTCATTTGTTAAAACAGCCAAGGGAAACTAATTCATAGGTCATCCTCATTTTCAGGAAATGAAAATTCTGCAAAGGATAGCATTGTCGATTCATAACGAGTAATTACGAAGACTTGATGCTTATTAAGTTTTAAAATCTCGCTGAAGTGGACGATTGAGTTTTTACAGAGAAGACAAATTGTCCCATTGACCAAGGAGTAGGAATCGAAGGTGCTCGCCACGCTGTTTCCCCACAGGTGTCGCCCAGTGGGCGAGGGCCGCTACAGGAAATTCAGTAGTCTGAGCTGTGGCTCTGTGCCGCTTCAGTACTGTGGTCCTCACTTCAGCTCAGCCCTCCGTGTGGCCCGACTGTGTTTCTGGGATCCGTCCTTGCTCAATTCCAACAGGGACTGTTTCAGGACTTCTCCGCAGGCCTCGAAATCCGTGCCCCATGGCCCCTGGCAGGTGAGCTTGCATCCACTGTCACAGAGCACAGAGAAGCCATTAGATGTCCTCCGTCTCCTGTCCCCCACACCACAGACTTATTCCTTCCCTACTCACCCTCTTTCCCTCCTCTTATGATGGGGGACACATCCCTCTGCTGGTCCAGGCTGACCCCTCAGCCCACTCCCATCTGGCCCTATCTCTCAGGGATTCTGTCCTTTGGTTATCTCATTTTTCTCTCATAAATCCAAACTTTCCTTTGTATGGGCTCCTCTTTGTTAACGTGTAAACAAGTTCAACACTTACCTTTAAGAAAATAAAACCTCTCCTTCCTTTAGCTATTTGTTTCCATGTTTTCACAGGAAGTTTCTTGAAAAAATTTAACTTGTTTCTATAAACATGACTCCTGCCCACTCTTCATTGCTGACACTGCTCTGCTGAAGTCCCCGATGACCTCCCTGGTATTCAATGAACCACCTCCCCCCAGTCCTGAGTCCGCCGGCCCCGGTGCGATGTCCATCCCCCCATCACTCACACCCCGGCTCCCCGCCTCGCTCCCTGGGTGTTCAGCCTCTTTTGTGAGCCCCTCCGCATTGAGCCGTCCCTTAACCATTTATATTGTTGCCTTTGGCCCTTTTCTGTTTATTCTGTAGTAATTTCACACTTGACTTCCTGCCCTTTCACTGATAAAGTTACCATCTGTTTACAGCCTCATGGCTTTATTTCCAGCCAAGACATTCTCAGCCTCAGGAGTCACACACTCTCCTTCTTGCTAGAACTTCCTTTGCACTCTCAACACCCCACGGCCCCAAGCAGAAGTCATTCACTGCTCGTCCTCCTCTGTTCCTTCTCAGTGAATGGCGCCAAGCCAAGCTGAGCCAGCCTGGGCGCCTTCATTCTCTGTCTCTTGGGAAGGCACCACGCTATGCAGTCCTGCATCCCGTCAGGTTCACCTCCTAACAGTGTCTCATATACGTCCCTGTCACCTCATCCCCATTGCCTGAGAGGCCCGCCTGCAGGTCACTAGGACCTCCTTCCTGGATCACCCCGTTGTCTCCTCAGGGCACCTCCCTTCCCCCCACTCAAATGAGACTGACCTTCACCGCGAGTCTGCTCACCCCACTGTCCTTCCTGACGTCTCACACGTAGGTCAAGTCCACACTCTGCTTTACTCACAAGACTGCAGATAATTTGCCTTCACCTCTCACCACCCTCCCGCCACCCTCCACACCCCGCCTCGCTGCTGTGCTCTCGATTTCTGATTTCTAGGCCGTGTCCTCATCTCCTTTCCCACCAGGCCTTTGTGCCCGCTGCTCTTTCTCCCCTCACCTCCCTAATTGTTAAATACTTCCCTTCCTCAGCGTTAAAGCAATGTGGGGAAGAGTTTTGCAACTTCTCTCCCACCCTCAGCCCGAAGCCTGGGTCAGGCGCCTCACCCTGTGCCACTCCCTCAAAATCACACTCACCCTGGCTTGTTCCTAGCTGTTTGCTTCTCCATAACCCTCACTAGACTGTAAGCTCTGAAAAAAATAAGGAATGTGTCTATCTCAGGCATGTATTAATTCTCAGTGCCCAGCTGATCATGTGACAGACCAGTCACTCAAATATTTTCTGAATGAATTCGTGTATTATGAAATTAGGAATGACTTAATATAACTATACGTATGGCGAAGACTGATTTAAAAGGTCATGTCCAATCACTGTGGTGAAAAATTATGACCAGATACACTAAGATTTTTAAAAATACCCAATGAAGATGAAATTTGCAGAACTGTATCATTCAAGACCGTTTTTGCTGCCCATAACAGAAAATATAACAACCTAAATTCAGCTGGGTTTAGGAAAAGAAGAGTGGAAATTTATCTGTTCCATGACTGAAAAGTTTCAGGATGGCTGACGTTGAGGCTGAAACATGGTGGTCAGGACCCGACGGCTCTGCGTCCCCAGAAACGCTCCTGCTGCAGAGACTGTGTTTGAAGGCTCTGCGGGCCACGCCCAGCAACAAGAGACTCACACTCTCCTGCGTTCAGCCGGCTGGAAAGAACAGATGACTCTCAGTCTGCACAAGCCTAGGTAGACATATGGATGGACATATAAATGAGATGGATGGATGGATGGATGGATGGATGGATGGATGGATGGATGGGTAGATAGATAGATAGATAGATGATAGATAGATAGATAGATAGATAGATAGATAGATAGATAGATAGATGATAGATAGATAGATAGATAGATAATCCATGCCCAGGTCACATGCCATCTGAGCCCTGGTTCTTATGGTTAGGGAGATGTGGTGCTCTGTGTGGGTACATGGACAAATAGAGTAGATGTGGAAAATTGGGACACCATTATCAGAAGAGGAATGAGTGGATGCCGGTTGTTCCATTTGTCAATTCCTTGTCTTTTAGTTCCAAGTCTACCATTCTTTTCCACTCTGCGTCACTGGGCTGAACCCTGTGAACCGTTCTCGTCATCCACCGGGGTTTGTCTGCAGAGGGCACTGGAGGCCCGTGGCAGGAGGAAGGCACTCCCACCCTGCTCCCTTTTTGGCACAGCTGTGCGTTTTATTTGCAGTGGCACTCATCCACGAGCAAGTTTTGCTTTTCAGCTCTGGCCTGTGGTTTCCTGCTCTCCAGCCCTGACTCTCTAGCTGCGGAACTGGCTCTGCTCCAGCACAGCCCAGTGTACAGACCCACATCCACCCTGTCCAATGATGTTGGACACTCAGCCTTGGAGAGAGAGGTCCTCTTCCATGTTTGCGTCTTCCCGAACCCCCAGACCAACAGCTAGAAACATTCCTTATTCCCCACCCCACAGACAAGGAAACTAAGGCATAGGCAGCAAGAAAGAGAACGGCACCCTGTGTTCCCACAGCTCCTGCCCTCTCACCTGCTGAACATGAACAATTTCACAAGACGGCAATATCGCACCAGGCCGCTCTGTGACCAGGACGGGTCAAGACTAAATCAAGAACCCCCTGTCACCACGTCTGAGCCAAGAAAAACAAAAACATTGTCTAGACCCCTTAAAGTCACCAAACATCTCTCGCAGCTAACCTGAGTGCTGGCTGCTGCTTGGCCGATTAGAAGGGGAGCCTCGCCTCATCTGCCCTCTGTGCATCCTGATCGGTAACCAGCAAAGCCTGACAGCATCTACTCCAGAGGACAGCCCCACCCGCGTCAGCCCTTCCTGAATCACCTAACACAAACCCTCGTCCTCTGAGTCTATTCCAACTGAACCGCAGGGTGCGCATGGCCTCCCCAGCTGCAGCCAGTGACTCGGGTGTGTCCTTGGGAGTCTGGGCAGGGGGACGTTGCCAACAACCTAAATTTCTCACCTGAGATCACATATCTAGTAAGTCACAGAGCTGCTCAGACAGGTTGTGACCTGGCTGGTCTTTAAAGTCTTCTTTTATCCCTCCTCAGCAGTTAATTCCTCCGTTGCTACTTAAGGACTCTTTGTTAAAATTTTCTGTTCAAATTTTTTATGTGGTTTCTGTCTCCTAACTAAATCCTGAGTAATATTAATAATATCTCCTTTTGAGGGTTTATAAAAGACACCTTCCTCATATCCAATTTCTCCTCGTGTCAGAAACCATGTCAGCAAGAAGAGAGTGAAGCACTTAAATTGTTGAGAGGGGAAAAAATGCCCACATAGAATTCTGAATGCCATGAGAAATTCAGAATTTTCCAGACAAGCAAAAGCTGAGGAAGGTTTTTGTCAGTAGGCTTGCCTTGTAAAAAGTGTTAACAGAAGTTCTTTAGAAAGATGGAAAATGATGTAGTTCAGAAACTCAGATCTCCACATAGAAAGGAAAAACATCAGAGAAGGAATAAGTAAAAGTAAAATAAAAACGATTATTTCTATTTTTTTATTTTTTAGGATTTTTTAAACTTATTTTTCTTTAGAGAGAGGGGAAGGGAAGGAGAAAGGTATGGAGAGAAACATTAATGTGTGGTTGCCTCTCACCGGCCCCCTACTGGGGACCTGGCCTGCAACCCAGGCATGAGCCTTGACTAGGAATCGAACTGGTGACACTTTGGTTTGCAAGCCAGCACTCCACTGAACCACAATCCACTGAACCACACCAGCCAGGGCATATTTTTTAATTCTTAATTGATCTAACAGATAAAAGTTTATTTAAAATAATAGAAATAATGTATTCAATTAAATTTGCTTATTATATATGCTTATGTATATTTATGTATAAATAAAATGAATGACAGCAATTATACAAGGGTTGGGAGGGACAAATTTAGGATTATTTTGTTACTTGGTACTTGTAGTGCCTGTGAAGCAGTACGGTGCTGTTCAACAGTGGACCTGGATTAGGTCTAAACGTTTATTGCAAACTCTAGGGCAACCACTCAAAAGTGAAAATAGAAAAAGAAGAAGTATAGCTGATTTACTAAGAAAGAAATGAAAATCATGAAATGCTCATTTAAAACCACAAAAGGCAAAGAGTAGAATATAAAATAGAAACAATGTACAAGAGCAATGAATAGAAGACAGTAACAAATATTACAGATACTAACCCAGCTATATCAATCATCTCTTTAACTGTCAATGGTCTAAATACAATAATGAAAAGATAGAGATTGTCGGTGTATGAAATAGCAAGACCCAAGCGTTTGTTGTCTTCAGGAAACCCACTTTACATAGACGCACATAGGTTAAAATCGAATGATGGAGAAACACATGCCATGCTAAAACTAACCATAAAGAAGCTGGAGTAGCTGTCTTATTTTCAGGCAGAAGAGTCTTCAGAGAAAGAAAAGTATCCAGGATAAAGCATGGCAGTACAAAATGGTGAAGGAGTTGTAATGAATCTCACATGTGTGCACCTAACAACAGAGCATCAGAACATGTGAAGCAAAAACGGATGGACCTGCAAGAAGAAATAGGTTAATCCACTACAGTGTTAGAGACTTCAACACCTCTCTGTCACAACCGGACAGATCAGTGGACGAAAACTCATTAATGTCATCAATCGACTGATTAAAATGGACATCTACAGACTAATTTATCCAGCAACAGAATATACATTCTTCTCATGTTCACATAAAACTTCCATCAAGATAACCACTTTCTGGGCCGTAAGACAGATGTTAACAAATTTAAAACAATAGAAATCATACAATGTCTGCCCTCAGACAGCAATAAAGTTAAACTAGAAATCAACAACAGAGAGGTAGCTGGGAAATCCCCAAATACATGGAGTCTAAACAACACATTTCTAAATAATACATGGCCAAAGAAAAAATTCAAGAGAAATAAAAATATTTTGAACTAAACTAAAATTAAGTTAAAACTTTTCAAAATTTATAGGATGCAGCCAAAGCAGTGATTAGAAAAAAATTATAGTAGTGAATGCATATATTAGAAAAGTAGAAAGATCTAAAATCAATAATCTAGTTCTTCATCTTAGGAAACTACAAAGAGAAGAGCAAAGTAAATCCAAAGTAAGCAGAACAAAAGAAATAGTAATTAAATCAGAGCATAAATCAATGAAATTAAAAATAGGAAATCAATTGAGAAAATCAATGAACCCAAAATCTGGTTATTTGGAAAAGTCGATAAACTTGATAAGCCTCCAGCCAAGCTAAATAAGAAAAAAGAAACAAAGACCCAAATTACTATCAGAAATGCAAAAGGAGACAGCACTACAGATCCCACACTCTATTTTCTTATGTATCTATTAGCTGGAATTTAGTCACATGGTTCTACAGAGCTGCAAGGAAGACTGGAAAATAAAATTTCTAACTGTATGGAAACAGAAGGGAATGGATGTTGGGGAGTAGTCTTGTCGCCGGAACTCAGTCTGTGTAACTATTCATCCCAAGTGCTCCAGAGGTTTGGAGACAAAAGAGATCAGTGTGATCGTGTAACAGGGTGCAGCCAATGGGGGGGGGGGCAAATGGGGATTTGTAATGGGCTCCAGAACTCAAGGTGTCCAGGAAATATTAGGAAAAAATATGTATAGGATGTCCTCACCCCCACAAGTCTGAGCTGGGGGATGGGACTCAAGGAGCAGGGCCATTGAGAATTGTTTTGAATAGCAACAGTTTTGCAGATAACCTCTAGAACAATCGTTTAACATATCTATAACCTTTAACTGGTTTCATACACATGTTAAATAGCAGTGGCCCTGCTTTGAGCCAGGGCGATGGGAGTGACTTCAACCCAGGATGTAACTGGAAGGCAACTCCTTCTGGGTACAGCACCTGCGTAAAAGCTTGCAGATGCTTCGCTCTGCACTATGGGTCCACGCATGCCCAGACTTGCTATGGCAGCCCAGTAAAGATGGGAGAATACAGGAATACCGGCAGGTGTAACTGATTGTGGGAGGAGTTGGAAATGGGGCTGCAGAGGAAGGCTGGCACAGGGATTTAAACCCAGGTGCAGCAGCCATGCTGGGGCTTTTGGGGACCACATGGCTTTGGTGAAAGTTAGGACTGTGCAGATTTAGGGTGTGCCCTTTTTGCCGCGTGGCTTAGGAAGCAAGAGAGACTTTGCCTGGAAGAAAAGGAGTGAAAGGATTCTTGCTGGTGAGCCATGAGAAGGTGCCACATGGTTTTGGATTAAGTGGAGATAGTGGCAGCGATGTACCTGATGGTGTTGGAACCAAGGGGCTGCCAGAACCATGGACTTCTACTTCTTTTCCTGAGATATGGTACCCTGGACTGGGCAGAGGGGGAAGGAAGTGTTGCAGAAAATAACTCACACACGGGAGAAATGGCGGAGCATGGTTCTTTATTACGCACGGGCTCAGGGGGAAATCCCAAATCCTGAGCCCCAATCTCTAACTCTCCAGGGTTTAAATAGCCTCAGACCCCCTGCCTACATGGCAAAGCGAGGTTACAGAAGCTAAATGTGGAAGTTAGATCTGACTACCTTACACGGGAGACAGAGGAGCAAAGCGCGGGGTCCTAGCACCGAAGCACAGGGTCCTCATGCGGAAGTTACAGAGTACAAAGTAGCCTAACATGGGGGTTGCCTGTCACATTCCCCACTTTGATGCTATAAGGTGTTTTTACCCCTTTAGCATCACTATATACCTGGTTATACAGCTGAGGTGGTGGGGAAGGTTGCAACTGCTGATAATGGTGTTGGTACCTCTGGAGAGCTAACACTTTGGCAGCTGCCCTACGAGTAACCGTGGTCTCTAGGTGTTGGACCAAGGTCCAGAGGATGCAGGGTCCTATATGCCTGACACCTCCTGGTCTGGTATCCTATGGTCCTGGATATTACTCCAGTCCAATATACCTTCCCTCTCCAAGGGCAGAGGGATTGCTGTGGCGAAATGCAACCTGATGGCATGCCAGTGGAGGAGCTGAAAGCTGACCCTGGGAGATAGTAAGAGACCACTCTACCACTGAGCATAATTCTACACTCAGGAGTATTACATTTGCAGGCTGGGGCTGAGACAGGGACCGAATTTGTCAAGCAAAGCATATAATAAACCCAGATGCAGAGACCAAACAAAGATATTCCATTCTACAGGGGCCACAGTCACTAGTCCAATTCCCAATACTCCTGTGAAAGTGCCGATCAAAGTCAGGAACCCTGCAGAATAATAGTCCATTCCTTGGTGTCTTCTTTACTGGCTGGCATCCTCCGGGGCCTCAGC